>JAYJMA010107236.1:0-34809 GCA_036873895.1 Parotocinclus cabessadecuia | reverse complement strand
GAAACCTTGGGAGGGCCAAGACTCAACAGGGTACCTGTCCTCCATGGGTGGCCTAGATGTTAATTAAATAAATACTTAACAGTATATTCAATTATAGCAAAATTAGGTAAGTAACAATTTAAATCAATAACAAATCAATAATTAAAATTAAAATTAGTAATTAAATAAACTAAATTATTTTATATATCATTTATTTATTATATTAATTAGGATGACATTTTTAGCTGATCGACTATTTTCAGCCCAGTGGTGAAAGTAAGGTTGTTTCAAACTCCAGCAGCACCGCTGTGTCCCATCCCCTCATATCACCACAACACACACTAACACACCACCAGCACAATAGTGTCACTGCAGTGCTGAAAGTGATCCACCACACAAACAGGACTTGATCTGTGCTGGTCCTGTGGGGGTCCTGACCATTAGAGAACAGAGTAAACAGGACAAAGAAAGTATGTAGAGAAACAGATGGACTACATTCTGTAATTATACAGTAGAACTACAAAGCGCAGTGATCACTAAAACTAGACCACTAGAACGGCACAGTACGGTCACACGTGTACGCTGCATGTATGTTTTGACATCTAAATCACTCTAGATTAAAAGTGTCTGTTTACTTTTGCAACTCTAATAAGATATTTGATTACAAAGCTAACTCGAGGCATTGTTTAAGGGAAAGTAGATGAGTGCTGCATGTGCTCCGAAGGTATTCACTCCTGAGCCACGTAACCATGACACTTACTCCGTAAAAACACACACAACTCTGTGTAACTGAAGCTTGTTTGAATGCAGTCAAACCTCCAATAGTGGATGGAATCCAAAGCAGTGATCCATTAACCGTGTCAAAGCGCAAAAGTTAAAAATTAGCAATTTAATTGGAATGTGTTAATGCACTGGGGTTTTTCTCTTGTCACAACCCAGTGACAGATTAATTAGTTACCGAAGCTAGTGAGGCAGGCCAAGCTGGCCTCTATAAAAGGCTTTAAAATGACTTCTTAGCTCGGTCTGTTCGAACAGACGAAACAAAAATCTGTCTCTTACTGTTTACAATAATTTTGCTGATAAATAAAAAGACTGTTGACAGTTTGTCTATACATGCTACGTCAAAACACTGCTTCTGAAGTTTTTCACACTCAGACAAAATCAATCTACAACTCATGCCCTTATTGCTTCCCTATGGTAAATAGCTCAAGGAATGAGCTCTGAAGACTGATGGCTAATGATCAGACAACATTTAGACGTTTTAAAACATTCACGAGAACTGAATCCAATAGAGAACAAATGATGCGTGTTTGGAAAGTTTGAGTCATGCTGGGAGATTAGCATTAGCCTCTGGTCACAAGAGAAATAAAGACAACTATTGCTTGTAAAGTGATCAAACAAGATTAGATTTCTCTCCGTTTTTCTGTAAATGCTTTCTTACATGACGATCACATAAAAGTGGAATAGCTGCATGATGTTTAAACGTATCACAATGAACAGGGTTTTATAACGAACTACCAATTCAAAGGATAAGAGCTAAAATCAAACCTGGCAGCGTGACAACTGTTGCTTACTTATTCTAAAACTGAGACTGGCTGGTTCCGCTTTTAGTCAGTCATAGAATTCAGCATATTCAAGAATCGGATCTAAGATGTTCGGTGTTTAATCCTAGGCATTTTCCTAAACAAGACCTCACCGGTGCTTCAAAACACCAAGCTTTTGAAGCAGGATATTGAATACAGGATGTGGATTTGGTTTAAGCCATATGTTACACTGGGAGAATATGATTAATATCCCCAAATTCCCACGTTCGTCCAACTCTACACACCAATTCTAACAGGTGTCACAGGACATAAGTCGCCATCAAGCAATAAGGATTTGGCTGTCTTCAACTGCATCCCCATTTCAACACCAGTTTCTATGGGGAAAACATCTGGATGGTGAGTCAACACTGTGGTCTATTGTTACACCAAACATGGCTGAGTAATGTAGTGCCCACCAGGAAAGAACTGAATTGAACAGACAAACAAAATACATCATAAAGTAAGGATTTCTAATCGTTTCTCATGAACTAGTTTTGCCTTCTTCTTTTTTTTTAAATATGCTATTATCTCAAATCTGCTATTACGGTTGATGCTTACCAGCGCCAATCCCAGGGCCTAATCTGGAACCATTCCATGTTTTTCCATCACAAAAGAGCTAGGTCTCATCCCACAAAATATTTAGGGTCTAAGCATCAAAAAGATGGAGCACAGGAACTGGTAATGTTGAAAGCTGTCTTAAGCCTTCATTTTAACTGTACATACTCTATGATCTTCATTATCTCTGCAATTACATTTGATGTTTGCCATGCCAGTGGCTAATCTGGAACTGTGCTGTGCTTTACCAAAATCTGAAAGCAATCCACACTTTTTCAACACAAAAGAGCTGGTTGCCATCCTGTGATGTCAAGCGGTGATGATACCGGTAATATTATAAGCTTTCTTAAGCCTTCATCTGTTTACTGCACAACCTCTACTATCCCCATTATCTCTTCAGTCACTGGTACAGTTTTCCAGTGATGATGCGGATGGTTATTCTGGAACCACTTCATCACAAGAGGGCAGGAACTTATCACACAAACCAGTTCGGGCCTGAGGATCATAAATGTGTTGGTATGGAACCTAGGACCTGGTAACGTTATGATCTTGGGATTCATTTAATTGGCTCTGACGCATATGACTAAAACTGTTTACTACTGAGCTATGGGATGTTCCTTAGCTAATTTAATACCATAATATCATGAAATCATGATTATTAGATAACAGAAGAAACAACATGTAGCACCTGGAACATCATTGGATGATATGCGGCTTCCATTACTAAAGCTTTGAGCAGTTTTTCAGAACAGTTGGATTGGTCACTCTATTATACGCTTTTCAATGGGCCTTCATTACAATCTTTTTGTGTGTTAGCATTTTCTAGTCTTTTTTCCCTGTTCCCATTATAAACAAGTGGCTACAACCCCTCAAAAAAGACCATTCCAGATCAGGTTTCTTTCGAACTGTAGATGGATTAACTTGGGAACCTATTGAGGCTGCCATATGGCAGCTTGGCATCCTGACGTTGCTATTACTCAACTGTAAGGGGAAGACACACTCAATACTTGCCACTGTAGTCTATAGAAGCTGCTTTTCTCAGAAACTGTATTCAGTTTTTAATAGTGCGTACAAATTCCCTGTGTTATCTGATTGTATTTTAATAAACAGACTTTATACAATTGATAAAACAACAAATCAAAAGGTGACCTATGACTGTTACACAGTACTGCATGTCAGGTTATACATAATTCCTGTTTATGGCACCATGTTATCTAGACACCATATGATTTGAATGGGAAACAAAGGTCTTAAATATAGAAATAAACCTTTACTTGTATTACTTGTTGTTGGTTTGTAAACGGAAGGACAGTATAGAAGAATCTGCTTAATCTGAACGCTTTTACGACTTCGCCCCAGTGACATAAAATTCCTCAGTAAATGCACTATGACTTGCACTAAAAGGTCTTGAGACTTGTACTCCCAACAAAATTCCTGCTCCTTAAAATGGACAGGCAGTAAGTTAGTAATCCCCAAGTGCTTGGCATGACAAAGCCTTAAGCTGCTGATAAACAGACATTTATCTGTACAGTGCAGAGAGAGAAGCAGGTGCCTGATATACTGGGCACAGATGGTCATAATTTCTGAATAAGCAGATTGTGTATTGTTTTTCTGCATGAGTGTGGGAGAGACAAGTCAAGAGAGAGTTTAGTAATGGAGCAGCAAAGAGGTAAAAGCAGAAAATGGGTGTGGATCAGAGATGGAACTGGTTGGATATGAACAGAAAAAGCAATACCTCCCGACAGGACAGCTCGTTAATATTGTCTTTTCCATAATTCCATAATATTCAATAAATGGAAATAATGATGTGCCGTGTCAAAACGTTTCCACATTTTTAATCTAAATCTTAGCTCTTATTGCAAGGAGACCACCAAGACAGCTAATAGGAAACCTTGTTGTGTTGGCTACATGTTGACATTATATGGGGAACCCCAATATTTTAGCCTAGTCTCAGCATTAACCTCACAACACTGACCTTGTCAGTGCTTTCAGCGCTCTCAAATCCTCCAGAAGTGATTCCAGATGCTTGCTTGAATAACCACAATCACTTACAGGACCTCTGAGACACGGCTTAGAACGATGACTCAGAAGGCAACGACTGCAAAAAAGAAGCGATTTCTATACTGCCCTTCCTTAAAATCTACTACTGGTTCACCTAATTGAAAATTCGGAAACAAGACTTCTTTTCCCATCCATTAGCCTAAAGCACAATCGAAATACTCCCCGCTCAGCAGTTATCTCTTTAGTTATCTTTAGTTCTACTACACAAAATGTTGACACTGATCATGTGAACCGGCTATTATTAGAGGTTCTCTCATGCTAAACACTTCCCTAATGCCCCTTTTTCAAAGCCTTGGTACAAGTGGTCATCGCAAAGATAAATAATGAGAATGTCTGTTGAAACCAGCTATGACAGAACTGCAGATCAGGGCCACCCAATAGGATTTTAAATACATGAGACACTGAACGAGAACCATGTGTATGCCAGGCTAGATTACAGGCTTGGACTAAATGACTTTATCTACATTTTACATCAGATTTACTTAACAGCAAATCCAAAATGATCATGCATGTTCATGCAACTTATGACACAAGGGACTCCAGTTCATTTCACATGCCTTTCGGTCATTTTTTCAGAGTAGGCATTCCATAAGTGTATGAGTTTGCAATTACAGTGAGATGCCAAATGTCATACATCATACCGGCTTAGCTTCTTTATACAGTTGAACTTTGGAATTCGAAACAAATTGGTTCCCCAAAGCCATTTGAATTTGAATTTGTTTAAAGTTGGAAACTTTGTTCGGTTCGAATTTGGGGGCAAAAAATTGAATATGAACCATTTGGTGTCCAAACTGGACTTATGAAGAAGAGTTTGATTTCTGAGCTTCCACTTGTGGCATCTGATTAAAACACTCCATTCTTAAACAAGAACATTATGTTACAGACAATGACTAAGGTTTAGTAGTTCTTAATTGTAATTGTTTAAGAATTTGTTAAAAAAAACATACCTTTTAAATAATTTTAGTTAAATATTATTATTATTATTATTATTATTATTTAAAGGTTTTAGCTCTACATTTTTTAGTGAAGTTGGCATTGGTTCCAGTGAACACAGGGAGAATATCTAAGCAGGCCCTGGATGGGATTCCAGTTCACCGCAGGTGCAGCATGAGTCGCTGCTGCAGCACAGGGGAATGATCCCCAACTGGACACAACCCCCTTCCTCCGAAACAGCCGGAAGGCACTGCCGGGAGTCGCACCCAGATTCCTGTGCCGGCAAGCTAGCATATTCGACAGCTGCTTTACCCAATGGCCATAATTAATGTGTAGTTCTGCTAATTAGGCAAGAAAGACAATTACTAGTGACGCAGTCGCATTAACATGATCATGCAAAAAACAGCGAGGCCAAGCCATGAATTGTAGCATGCAGGATAGTAGCACAGCATGAAACTAAATTGCCTTAGTAAAGCAAAGTGCTTTGTGGCTTCCCCCATCCCCACCCACATTGCCATGCACATACTTCTGTCTCCAGACCACACAGCACTCAGACATGCAAACAAAGCCAGGCAAACAAACAAAAACGCCCTGGAACAGGTGAATGACACAGCCCACAAACAAGTGGTGACTGGTACAGAATGCGTCTCCTCACTGCACCGAAGAGAGAGAGATGGCATTCTGGCCCAGCTTTACCTTTCTGGTTACTAATCGACAAGCACTGATAGCCATCATGTCCCTCCTCAGGGAGAGAGCTGCATTCTAGCGGGAAGTGTCTGTCCTGCAGAAGCGTCCAGCAGCTGTCGACCAGGAGCTCACAGAAGCCGCGACACGGCATTTGCGTGGAAAGACCAGGAGGTCCACAGCGTGGCATTGCCAGAAGACAGAAAAACCACTCCACACCATGGTGACAGCCTGACCTCAAGAGAAATTCCCATTCACCCAGCAGTGCCCGTACCTCTTCCACACTGCTCTGGTTGAGGAAGTTTGGCACTGCAAAACTCTTGACTTCCATATTACCGCAAAAGGGCAAATCAGAATCAGCCAGAATGCAGCGTGGAGTTTCTGTAGCAGAAAGTGGTCTAGCTAAGACAGAGTGGTTGCCTTCTACAGTCAAATTGTCTGAGACAGAGTATTCAGAAGAATACTGCGTCAGGTTATCACTATCTGCATGCCAACCAGAGATGTCAAGAGTAGACATGTTTCCGCTGCTTGTGCTTATGTTAACCCGAATATTATTAAGACTACCAATGTCTCCCAACTTATGTTCATCCATGTGAGAGAGGTCAGCTTTGGTCAGACTCAACTCCAGCTTAGAATCTTCAGCAAATACATGGACATTTTCTCCAGCATCACCAGACAAACTGGTCGATTTAAGTGTTGACCCGGACTCCGATATAACCCCAGACCCAGATTCTGACCAAAGTCCAAATCCAGTGTCAGACCCTAATTGAGAACTGGTTTCAACCTCTGCTTCTGGTTGCTCATTCCAGACTGAGATTTCCTTACCATCTCTAGACTCCCTTCCACTCCCCATCTCCTCACCCTCAGCTTGAACGTCCACATTAGAAGCATCTGTGACCTCTCTTGTCAGGTTATCTCTCCGAGGTGCTGAGGTTGGCACGGTTGTGCCCAGAGTAGTTCCATAGCCTGGTGTCTGTGTGCCAACACTTTTGTCATCAAACCAGAACCATCCATATGAGTTACCAATGCACAGACTCACGAGGAGACCAAGCCACAACCTGGGGTGAGACATTTTTCTAAAGTTCCAGTGCCTCAGCAGTTCACATAGGGTCTTGCAGAAGACCTGCCCACAGTCAGTAAGCCTCACACTCTCACCCCAGTCACAGCACTCGGCCCCTCAAAGCAAGGAGAAAATGTTCTGAGGAGGAGTAAACTACTCAGATGGAAAGAGTTGTGGAGGGGGGTCTGGTTCCTTATTGGGTAGAGTTCAGGACTTTCCGACCATGACTCATCCTCCTGCTTTTGTCTCTCTAGTGAAAGAGTGTCTCTGCTGATAGATAATTTGCCAAAACGGCTGGGAGGTTTCCCTTTGTGAATGTCAGTGCTCTGAGCGACTAGGACAAATGCCTCTCTGATGGATTTTTTTTTTCTAATTCACTTTTACAGTCTTCATTTGGTCGGGTGCACGTATACCAACACCTATTCCTTCTGCAGATTAAACAACTTTCAAATAATTCAAAAGTTGCCTTTAAAGCCATGAATTGCTTGGTTTTGTATTTTCATTTGAATGTATACACGACTTCTATAAACGTGTCGTTTTTTTAAACTCCACTGGATTTTAAGAGTTGGAATTCATACAAAACAAATAGAAATATTACAAATGATATGCATTATATATCTTTAATTTTTACTGTGTAACATAGCAGTGCTGAAACGTTGCTCATTCATTTGTTGTATCCACTGCAGTACCTCCCACACTTTAGGAACCCCCGATGTCTAACAATGGCACATTTATTGAACGTATTTAATGTTTGTTTTTACTGACGTAAGATCCCTAAATCATCCAAAAGGCTGAAAACAGCCGTGACTTTCTTGCTGGGTGGCATAAAAACAAATTGGAAATTATTACTCAGTGCAAACTAATTAGAACGGTCAATAATTGGGTCAGAGTAATAGAATTCCTTCTTTACATTCTCACCTCTAGTGCTGTAAGTCTCTTTTTTGCTGGTCAACATAAATTGTGCTCTATAATTACTTTTTCCACCCCCAACTGTTCACTTCATGCACAGTGTAGATTAATTGATTCATAACAGGCTTTCAGACTGGTACAAACAAGCCCATAGGTCCTGGCCATGGAACGTGTGTTAATGAGAGGATTAATTTAAGAGAAACCTAATCCGTTAAAGGAAATGTTTGCCGGATTTTCATTCGTTACAGAGACGGGTGGTGCGTTCAATTAACGCCACCTGTAACTGAGGCAATCAGAGCAATGGCTTTTACCAAATATGTGGGTTCAAGTTAAACCCATATTGCCAGGTTTAATTATACGTCTCAAATGCGCAAGTACAGAAAAAGTCTGAGTGAGCTTAGCTAAACTAATTATCCAACAAGCCTAAAGCTGGCTGTTGGTTTACAGAGCAGTTTTAACAAGCATAACAACACTCCTAGCATATCTGATATGGCTTCCTCTAAGAAAACAAGGTGGGCGGAGGTGTAACATTTTTTTTTACGAGACAGAAGAGGAACTCATTGACCCAGCACTTGCTTGTTGGAGATATCTGTTCAGAGTCTGAGGAGAAAACAACGAGTTATGTGGATATTTGAGAAAACCTGCGCAAAGGAACCTTTAACATCATTGACCTCTCCTTGTCACAAGCCATTAGCCTTAAAACAGCCAAAATGACTGGGATTGTTCACAGGGCAAACGTGTGAATGACATAAACAAATGTCAAACAGCTATTCACCCACCAAAACCACAGTGAAAATTAGATTGTAGGAGGATATTCTACTATTTACAGACACTGGGATTTACACTAAATTAGATAACAACAATAATTATGGTATATAGGGGAGGACAATATGACCAAAAATTGTGTGATACATATCGTCTTCTAAAATATCTTATTTGTCGTCTTTAACAATGTCCAAGCTGACATTATCGAGCTTGTTGCTCACTTAATGTACACACCGTGTCATGTGGCCAGGTAAGACAGACGACTGTGCAGGAAGTGTGCGAGTATAGGCTGCATGTTCATCACACCACAAATCAATCAAGTGTCCCATCCAGAAAGGCATGATTGAAGTTTAAAATGAATGAACCAACCAGAGACAAAATACAGACACAACCAGCCTTGCAGTCTGTATTGTTGCATTTATTTCCATCGTTCTTGTACACTTTGGGTGGTTGGGTGGGGGGGCTACAACCCACTTATTTCATCACTTGCAAACAAACCACCGTGCCAAATATGAATTTTATGACAAACTGTCAGGCTTTAACTAACCAAGATACACGACACAGAAACTCATTTAGCAAACATCAGCTGAATCATTCGGCAAAAAAGATGTTTTCCCCACATTAACCTCAATGTTATTTCCGTTGACATCATTAGTAAAAACTTTCAGAATGTGAGGTGACTCGTTACACACACCTCATACTGCTTTATTCTGTAATACTGCATGGCATGCTTCGTTCTAAAATGCAACCCTCAATCAGCGAACGTTGGTTGTTCTGCTCAGTGTCAGATTTTGTAAAAGCATAGCATGTCCTTTTAATCACAAGTTCTACATCCTTTGCCTCTGAAATAAAACTCTCCTCCTTCATCCTTCCTTGTGGCTCTTACATGTAAACAGAATAAATTCAGAGCCCACTCTACTTGCGGTAACAAGCATAATTAAAGCAAGAATCCCATTTTATTAATGCCGTAGGACGTGCATGATGTCGGCCAACATGACTCGGATCATTTACAACACAGCATTGTATTTGCAGCATTTAGCTGATGCCCTAATCCACAGCAACTCTCCACTGAGCTGAGCCGCAAGGTTAAGTCTTTGCTCAAGTCCAAGGCAATGACAGAGCTAATCTTCCAATTAGCAGTCTATAGCCTTTGCCACTGAAGCACAACTGCCCTTGGACATGAATGATCCTAAAGTCAATCAACGTCGCATTTGTGTTGGGCCATAATTCAATGCAGGTCTTTTATCGACAGAAAATAGGATCAGTGCAGGTCTATCAATCATGCAAGTAGTGCATTAAAAATAAAAGTAACTCTGAGGGGATTCTGACTTTACCCTAAGCTTGAGCATTATCCTTTAAGCACAGGAAATTTGCAAATCCTGACATGTCATCCTTAACAAACAATGGCCTTGATTCTTCAAAAAACAGCCCACAACGCACGGCTCGGATGAGTCCATGGATGGGAATTGCAACACTCTACATTCACGTCTTTATCTATGTGACCTTTCCCAGCATGCACTCCACCTTTTTTTTCCCACAGTTCAGTCCTGCTGCAGTTCCGTCACTGGGACACACTGAATCCTCCAGTGTGTTCAGCATGAGCATTAACACGATGCTGAAACTTCCTCAGCTCCAGACAAGGCGTTTCCCATGTATGTGCTTCGGCTCCTGCTGGGAACCCCCATTTTCCTCAAATTATTTTGACAGAATGAGAGGAGGTACTCTGAGAGCCAAGGAGGTACTCTGATCCAGAAAAGCCCCTGGCACATGTTAGCACAACAAAGGGCTCTGGCTCGCTGTGGAATCTGGAAGTGTTTGTCATCGGAGCAATTTAAATAACATGCAGGTCAGGCTTCAGCCTGCTTCACAGGAGAGTTATGAGAGATGGGCTGAAAGGAAGGATGGGTGGCAAAGACCTTCCTCAGAGGTCAACATGTTCGCTCCATCATTCTGTTCCACCAATCAGGAGACTTGTTTGTACGTGTTCTCTCACTGTTTGCTCTTACTCAGTGCCTGAAAGTAGATCCTCGTATAGATTTCTCCTCTCTGAGTAGGCCTGGGTCACCTAAAATTCCATCTATCCATGCATTTACTTAAATATATACGAAGGTTTATTGGTTAATGCTCTGGCTCACAATTCAGAAGGTTGTGAGTTCAACTCTCAACTCCACCGAGCTGCTGTTAAAGATCATTTGTAGTTTAACCACTCAACCCAACTGTAAGTTGGTCTGGATAAGGGTGTCTGCTAAATGTATTTACTTGTTTATTTTTCAGATACAATTTACTGTTCACCACTCACAAGCTCAGCTATGGATGGCTTTTATACTGCTCAGAAACTAAGGGGATATTTTGAAATGACATATCCCTTATTTTTGTGAGCAGTGTAGTTGTAACCCAGCAAAATAACCACATTTGGAAATTATTTCAGGCTGCATCACAACCCATGATATTTATTACAATTTTTTTTTTCATTTTCGACTTGAAAGCTAATTTGTAGACTGTAAACTGTAATAAAACTACACTTCTCTACTTATAAACAGAAATGACAGAGACCAAGTAAGATCAAAAAGTCTCAAGAAAAATCATGTTCTAGGCTCCTACAAATAACGTTCATTATTTCATTTATTCATTTTCTGATCAGCATAATCCTGCTCACTCTCGCAAGAAAGCTGGTGCCTGGTAGGAACGACCCTAGACAGAGTGCCAATCCATAAAGCACTTAAGAAACACCGTTTAACCTAACATGTCTTTGGATTGTGGGAGAAAAGCAAACGATTGAAAACAGAATTAAATATGTCCAGCTAGATCATAAAATAGCCAGAATTGTTTTTATTCGTTCTTCGGGCACTTTGTATATCTCGAGGGAACTGTGATTTTAGAGAAATATTTACAACGTAAGTAGTAATGAGGATCACAGAAACCGCTTCAATAGCCTCCAGCTGATTATTTGAGTATCGAATCCTCGTCCAGGAAAAACACCTTGCTATTAGTGATCTCTTTCAACTTTTACGTGTTATCGCAGCTTATACTATTAAGGGTCATGGGTTTCCTATCCTAAAGAACATAGCGCCTGGGAATAAGCATGCGTTTGACGAGACACCTGAGCATCACTTCAAATGTTTGGGTCTGACTCTGGTAATCAAGCAGTTAAGATACATACATATCGCATAAATATGCGCATATCTTTCAAGCACATGTCTTTCATATTACTGTGCTGTCAAATATTGAATTATTATGACCCACAATCTTCACTGGTTTAACTGCCTGACTGAAAGGGAAAAACCAGTGGACCAGTGGATAGAGGGACATCTACATGTTAAAATGGGATGCTATTTTTAAGATAAGTCATAATATTATGTGTTTTGTGATAGCTCTGGTAAGCCAGACTGTGGTGATATTTTAATTACTCATGATCCACAACCACTGCTTTTCTCAACTAACAATGGCTTTAATATTTAATCAGCACAAGCTGTATTTTTCACCTTCTGTGGTCTTCGTAAATTTTAAAGACCACAAGCATAATTTAGAGAGTAGATTTAATTTTCAGTAAATGTTCTGGTTTTTGCAATTTCAGTCACACAGAAAAAAAACAATGTTTACATCCTAAATAATTTTATGTTAACATGCAATCAACAAAAGTAAATACATTTTACAGGCTGTTGGAGCAAATAGCCACCTTGTATTCGAAAATCAGGCCTTTGCGAGGTGTAGAAAATCTCATAAAATTCCAGTGAACGCACCCAATGACACCCACTAATGTAAAGCCAACAGAAAAGATTGGAAATAAACGCGTAACCTTTCCTTGGCCTGATATGTCTTTCAGCAAACCTATAATAATTACACCATGCAGCAATGCACTCTCTAATTTCTGTAATAGCGCTGTGTGCCGGAGCCACCTGCGCGGTGTTCTAAACCAGGTTCAAACTGCTAATTACACGATCGGTATGCACCACTCGGAAAAAAATGCAGACCAAGCATAAAACAGGCGGAGAAAATAAAAGAGCTATTATTTTCCTGCTGGGAGGTTACAACCGGGATGTCTGAATGAGAGACCTCTGATTTAGTCTTGAGAGCACACGAGGCAGCGTGTTTACAATCCCTCTGCCTAATTAGGAAATTGAGAGAATAAATGACAGCCCTGTGTCCCCTGTCAAAGAATCAGAGTGAAAATGTTCTGTTTTTTGCTTCTGTGTATCTGGGGTTACGGTTAAGACATAATACTAAGCTGACACACGGCACGCTCTGTAATGTAGCAAACCAAAAAATCTAAATTAAAGACACAATGCATTTTGCAGCATGGCATATTGAATTTGCTTTCTGTTTTGCAGTCTGTACAAACAATCAGGCCACCATTGGGGATTTTTACTAGCTTGTATCATACAATCATACAATAGTCGAGCAAATATCCAGCTTGTTGTTGGTTTGTGTACAGTGTAGTTGGTGAAGGACCAGAGGGCGATCACAACAAGTCCTACTTGGAACTAAATGACTTACAGGCCTTAACTATACACTTACAATTTGAACAACATGGTAGGTCCAATACTGAGGCCAAGAATTGTACATTGTGTTTAAAAAACCCCACTCATACCACCACAACACAACACAATCCACCATGTCAATTAGGGGTGTAACAATCCCACATGATGCACGAATATTACGATGTGCACTGGAGACACTGACAATGCCACATGGACTCATTACGCCCCTTAGTGCAATTATATTTTTCGATATATCAGCGAGTGTACGTCAAGCTCCATATGCATTTAAAACCCCTTAATTTCTTCTCATTGCAGCAGACAAGCCATTTTTATACAAGAAAAGCACACATTATTTAAATGTTTTCACTCGGTTATTGAACTTATGGTATAGCTCCAATAGAGCATTTTATGTACATTTTGAAACCACTGTTTCTAGTCATATTTTATATTGCGTTTCAATACATATTTTGCCAGGGGATTGAGGTTTTTTGTTTGAAACAGTCAAAGAAACAATATATTTTGTTTGCTTCGTTTACTCTTCAGAAATGAAAAGTAATTGGAGTAAAACCGAACCAGGATCATGAACTGAATTGTGAGCAGAATTACATCCGTAAAGTCCAAATCACTGCTGTGCTGTGCTTGATCTGTCAATTAACTAAATGTGGTTCTGTGGCATAATGTGATTCAAAATCATAAAGTGATTCTTTCTCGTTCTACCAGAGAAGAGGACCGAAGATGTACACACCAACATATGTGCTACACAAAGTAATCTTATGCCTATGTGGTATTCAAATGATAAATATTGCTGCTGTTGGTACAAGGTAATAAACTGAGCGTAGATAATGACATATCTGAATTTCCGCCATTCTGTGGAAACAGAGGTGTTCATGCTGAATGCAGACGTGCTAACTGCATGTTTGTCAAACATGACACGCAAAAACAGATGTGCCAGCGTTACTGGATATTTTACTACTTTGACTGACGGAAACAGACAGGATACACAACACAAATTAGACCCTTGGTTTTACACTGCCGATATTACATTAAGTGTGTCAAAGCACAACGTGAACATGTGTCAAATCTGTGAAAGGCAGCACCGTTATAATACTCGGCTTATAAAACAGGGGATATTTGAAAATGAATATCAAGTGATTAAAGAAAACAACATTTGATTTTATTTTATAAAACAAGATCATCAGGAAAGCAAATAAAGTCAAAGAAAGTTGTTTGATTACACAAATGAGATGCAAACTCAATTTTGGTGATTGAGTAGCAAGTGACATATTCATGGGGTGAACAGATCATGTAAAACTGGACGAGAGTGCCCCCACATTGACCATTCAGTAGAATGTATGGTCACCCAAGAGTGCCACACACACTGACAGTTATGGGGCATGGATTGTCCAGCAGTTCTTGTGGGTTATTCTTCGTATTCATTTTGAAATATCTTCAATTACCTGAGTTATCTAAATTATCCAATTCAAATATCTAAGTTGTGTGAGCAGTGTGATTACGTTAACGCAACGATAATTGACTGCTGATAGCATTTTCACTGCTTTACCATGTGAGTGTCCCCTAGTAACCATTGTCCGCATTGTACACATAATATAGGAAACTGTCTATAAGGAGCACAATGGGCGGACCACTTTGGACACTTCCTTAGATGCCTTTGCCCATTTTGGGCAACAGCAGATTCCGTTGAATAAACACTCAAAGAGTATTTAGATAC
The DNA here is from genome assembly GCA_036873895.1 of Parotocinclus cabessadecuia. Lineage (NCBI taxonomy): Eukaryota > Metazoa > Chordata > Actinopteri > Siluriformes > Loricariidae > Parotocinclus > Parotocinclus cabessadecuia. The sequence goes on along the minus strand of JAYJMA010107236.1, from coordinate 20,073 downwards.
ATAATTTTAATAACATGTTCAAGCCCCCTGAACAGCCCAGCTTTGCACGATTTTCAACTCTCCTAGACTTCCTAAGCCATAGGTCACATAACTCCAACGGCTCCCAAAGCTCATGTTTCCATACGTTACATCAAAGGAAGCCACAAGGTAAATGTCTTCATGTCTTACTCAGCTTGCCTGAGCTTGTGCAGGAGCACTCAACTAAAACAACATCCTCAGGCGTGGTAATTAGCTGCAATCAGAGAACGGTCTGCACACAGAAAGAAACCAGGCTGATGGCAGTCATCATTCAGTTCATACATTGTCTCGCGTGAAACGTGAAAATGAAGCAGTGTTGGTGACTATGGAGGTGCGAGATTTGGCGAGAGAAGACCTTGTACAATGCGGGGATGGCATGTCTCCTCGTTATATGAAACTCACAGGCAGCAAAGCAAGCCCAGGTCCTTAGGTGACCACAAGCCCCCATGTGAGGAGTCTCATTGTGCCAGTCAAAAACAATAGGCAAAACCTCAGCTTGACAGAAGTGGGACACGAACCAGAAAGGCTCAACACTGAGAAGCAACTGGGCCACTATGGTTTGTATTCAGAATACCAGCTAACAGTATGTAAATACACAGATAAACTACAATGCAGTTGTAGAACTACAAAGTGCAGTGCCCACTGAAACTTAAAGAATATTAAATGAAAAAGATAGAATGCCTTCAACTTTTGCACAGTACGGTACAGAAGATATGACTGAAGTGTGTATGTGCAGTCCCCTGTCCTTGTGTGTGTATATAGTAAAATGTGTATACAGATAGAGGGGTGCAGGACCGGGAACAACCATCCTAATGCTTAAGCTGTTGACCATAAAAGAGCTGAGATGTACACAATGGCATCCCGACATTTCAAAATTCAGTTTGACATTATTTCAGGTTATTTATTAATGACAGTCATGTCAAAGACTGTGCACATGCAATGCAGATTGAGTTGTCATGGTAATAACATACATGGGCTGTTCCCGTGAGCAGTTTCTCTTGGCATGTTCTGGATAACATAACATAGACAGAGGATCTCAAAGCGTTCTATAAACCACAGCATAGCCAAAACTAATAGAGCTGACACATGTTTATCAGATGAAACTTTCTTAGTGCTCCTCAGGGTCCTCCATCATGACTCATAAAGCCTTGCTGCTGCTTTAGGGCCTGTTCTGAACACGCGAACATTTTAAGCCTGAATGCACCGCAGTGTGAAAGAACAAACACCACACCACCATCACTATCAAGTCACACTGATTCTGATTCCACAAATATCTTCTGCCTCTGGTCCAGGTCTCAAATAGCTCTGATCCACTGAAAGCGCTGGTGTACAATCTGAAACAGGCCCACCCTTTTTGCACCTCCAAACACACTTGGACTTTTCTCTAGCACTTTATATTCTTGTCTATAGGTTAGTCTACAGTAAAGTACTTGAACTAATGTCCACCTTCTACCCTTTACTTATAAACTACTAGCCATGGGTCATTAAATATTCTTGTGAATTATATAAATTAGGGGTGAAACAATAAACTCTGCTCTCGATACATCAAATATGCGTTTATTCAATCCCTTTCTCATTGGCTATGCGGCGACTGTTAACACGCTCATTTTTACACACACCTTTTTGTAATAACTGAATGTGAAAAACGCTATACGAATATGTTCAAACGTCTCGAATCTTCCCAGTTTCCATTCTAAAATTCAATTCATAAGAACCAAACCAAAAGACAAAAGTCTTTAAACCTTTTAACCTTTTTAAGCCGGACAGAAAGTCCTCCCTCATGTTGACCTGGGGGCGAGATGTACTTTCTTTTCCACTAGTTTGCATGGTTTCCTTGTTAGGCTACAGGTTTTGTTCCAGCCCCTGGGTCCCAACCTAGATAATTAGTTTGATTGTGTTTGGCTTACCAGCGGATTCAGCCTTCCTTCGATTCTTTCGATTGTCCCACGTGATACAAGCATTCACTTGGTTTCAAATCATGTTTCTATTAAAGACATATCAAACTTGCAAATTGTCGATCCAAGCAAAAACTCGCAGATCACAATTTGTGATGACTGATGATACAAACAAACAGATCCTGAGAGAACATTTGGTAAGGGTGGGGCCATTTATGAAGAACATTACAACTTGCTGCTCTTAAATGGGACTGGGATTAAGAACAAAACGATCCAACATTATTTATTTTTGCACCTATGCAAGAAACAAGATGCTGTTATCTGGTAATAAATATTGTTAAGTACAATAAAACCTTTATAAAGTTTAATTTTTTTATTTTATAAAGTTTTAATTCTACAAAAAATTATTAATCGTTTTAAAATAAAAGTGCATTTACAGCTTAAATCAATGGTTATGCCTCATTTATTATATTATACTATTTAAAAGCCAATAATAATAATAATAATAATAATAATTTTGACCTCTGCATTATATATCCACCATCGTTCGCACTCCTCTTTGATTGGCATTGGCCATTTAAAAACCCATATGGGTTAATAAAAATTGCAAGAAAATAACTTCCTAAAAACTAACAAGAAAATCCACTTAGAAAAAAATCAAACCATAAAAGTTTCAAATAAACCATTTACTCCAAATCACTACTAACACGGTAAGTGTGGTGAACTAATGAATGATAAAGTTCAGGATTCAAATCCCGCTTCTTACTTGAGTGAGACCTTTAACCCAGAAGCAACTGCATGGGGGTGTCTGTTAAATGTAACAAAACTTCTTAACGACAGTTTAACACAACGTGTAGCTGTTATCTTCAACTGTCATGCTCTTTGATATGTTTCCACATCTTCCTTGTACTGTCTTAAAACTCTTAAGATGGATTAGACTTGGGTGGTAAATCTGCTCAGATGTTAAACTCTGAACCAGGAATTACAAAACTCCCACATCTGAGGAAATAATGGTTCGGCTCTTAAACCATAGGAACGTGGGCCAGGTCACTGGATGAGCACTGGCACCACTCATCAGTGGGAAACGCTATGTGTGTATACAGTGCGAGCAACACGGGAGGTGTAAAAGGGAGGAGGCGCGTCTCGGGTGGAGACACAAACCCACTTCACTTAAACCTTCAAAGGTATGCTGACAAAGAATGGCATGTGGGGTGAGGCTTCCCAAGGCCAGCTGCTTTTTGTCCATAGTCTCTATATGACCCCCTGTGGAGAAGAGCAGTTCGTCAGGGGACATGGAGCAGAGTTGAGCTGATCTGAGTCGTTTTTTTTATTGGAGAGTCATATTTAAAGCACTTTCCTGTCATTTTCTGTCATCCAATCAGTTCCAATTTTTTTTTCCTGATTGCGAGATGGCGACAAATGGCAAGATCTCCTGTTCACTGTTCAATGTGCCAGACTGCTTTCACTAAATCCCCAACTGTAAGCAAACACAAATCTGTGTTTTGTTCGAGGAAACCTGAGTGCTGAGACAAAAATAAAAGACCTTTGATGAGTGAAGCCGTTTTCCCCTTTATCCCACAAAACAAATGTGACATTCCAGTTTATTCAAGTAAACATCTTTAGAGCTTGTTACACTGATCCCTTCTACATTTCACTGCTCCAGGAAAATACCACCTTTCTCTTCTTTTGCTGTTTGGGGATTCTCAAAGAACATCTTCTACTGCTATGACTTCTTACCCAGTGCTGGGATTGTTATATTAGTTATGTATTGTTTCTTAGAACAACGCTCGGTAATATATGAAATCGATAGAACCAGTGGAGAACCAGTAATATCAGGGGCATGAAGGTGCTTTCATGTCATTTTACAACACTGCACCACATGTATTTGTTTCTATCAAGAATTCACAAGTCATGTGGTTAAATCATGTTTGGTTTCTTCCTAATAAGGTGGAAAGAAAAAGTATCAGTGCTACAAATCCTACCTAACTTTTTGTGTTTTCAGAGTTGCAGAGAAATCCTGTGAAATGTGTAAACTTTGCATATGTTGTGTTGTGGGTAGGTTGAGTGGGACATGCCTGGCCAAACACAAACAGAGACAGCACTTTAAAGTCCTCCAGGACTTCACGCTGAGTGTGTGTGTCAAAGAATGACAGAATCCTGAGTGCATGGTGAGAATGTTGAACCCAAAGGGTCTGTAATCCAGCTCGTTTTATATACGTATTTATATAACAGTTAGTTTAAAAAAAGTACAGTCTTATTGGTTGAGAAGCATTTTCACCATGCTAATATTTGGGACTTTATCATACTGTGGTGGCCTAGTCGTTAAGGTACTGGACTATGGACCAGAAGGTCCAGGGTTCAAATCCCACCTTTGCCACAACTGGGTTCCTGAGCAAGGCCCTTAACCCACAACCCACCTACTTGGATTGTAAGACTGTATTAATTGTGCCACGTTCTGGATAGGGGTGTCTGCTAAATGTGCAGTACAGTGGTGTATTAAATGCTTTCATACTGTATTTAATTCATATTACAGTTTAAAGTTTAACTCTATGTGTAAAGCATCTAAACTGCTATGTTATTATGGCAGTGTCCGGACAATGTCTTGTTTTACAGAACGTAATGTGTATATTAAGCGGCACATACATGTCGTTTTAAAGCACAGCATTCTTGAGTTCTTGAACTCTTGAACTCCACCTACGGTGTGTTTGTGATGAATGCTAATTACTAAAAGCTCATGGTATATTACATCCATCTATCCAGGATCAGCCGGTGCCCACTCGGCAACTCTGGGCCCTAGGGCAGGAACAACCCTAGATGGGGTGCCAATCCATCACAGGGCACACACATACATACTAAGGGAAACTTTAGATACACCAATTAACCTCACACACGTGTCTTTCGTCTGTGGGAGGAAACCGAAGTACCCAGAGTAAGAGACATGACAGACACAGACACAGAGACATGCAGACTCCACACAGAAAGTGTGGACCGTGGTGGCCTAGCGGTTAAGGCACTGGACTCTGGACCTGATGGGTTCAAATCCCACCTCTGCCAAGCTGTCCTTAGGCAAAGCCCTTAACCAACCATTGCTTGGATTGTAAGACTGTATGAGTTGTAAGTCGCTCTGGATAAGGGCGTCTGCTAAATACCGTAAATGTAAGATATAAGTAAGGACCCAGACTCGGGACCTTTTTGCTGTGAGGCAGCGGTGCTACCCACCGAGCCACCGTGCTGCCCTGTCTGGTATATTAAATTGTTTACAACTTGTCACTGTGGGCTAGATTTAAAATCAGTATGGTGAGACCTTAAGGTTCATCTTGTCATTTTGCTGGATTAGGTGGAATAATCCTTTAGGTGACATGCCTGCTCTTTTGCAGTGCTGCATTTCGTCAAAGATTAAAGCAGCAATATACACTGCTCACAAAAATTAGGGGATATTTCCTTATGGGATATTTCACTTTGAAGTATCCCCTAATTTTTGTGAGCAGTGTATATGTCAAACATCTCATTTTATGCAATAGCTAACAGAAGGTCATGGTAATTTGGAGGGCTTTTTTTTGGCTGGTTCCATATGCTCGTTTGCAACTGTATGCCAGACTGACGACACACCAGCTGGTCTAATGGTCCCAAATGACAGGGTCTCATTTGACCTATGTTTATTTTTTAGATTTAAGCAGTTGAACTTAATATATTCCTATAATACACTGGCAGTCAAAGACACGTTTCTTTCAGATGCTTATTTGTAGCACATTTAAAGATAAAGCCGGGGCCAAAATTTTCCGAACACCAGTAAAAATGCTTCTGTTTTTATATTCCACTAACATAATAAAATGGATTAATTACCATTCTTAGCATACATACATATACATTTAAGTTTATGGGACCGAGAAAACCATGCCTTCAGTAATAACACAATACGGTCTTTGCAATTTTGTGAAATCAACTGAAGGGGGAAAATAACAAATACTAAACAATTCTGATATTGCAAATTGTTCTATTATATACTATTCCTATTTTAATATATGTAATGGAAACTTTTGTATTGGATAAAAATGACACTTAGATAGCCATCCATATCTGTTTAGTATTGTGCAGTTGTCAGGTAGTTATTTGTGTGGTTGCCAGCGTTTTCGTACAGGTTGCGTATACAAGGAAACACTCTGTGCTCAGTATCCAGAACATGTTTGATTACAATTAACCAACTATGTTAACTCAAGTCCTTAACTGGTCCTAAGAAAAAGAAAAACTGATCAAATGATTCAACGTAATGGTGTGTAGGCATGGAAAGATGATTCACAATGAGACACTGCTTTGAGAGTTGCCTACAGACAGATGAGTGGGTTTGGAATTCTGAGGTAACAAAGAGAAACAGGATCAGTGAAGAACGAAAGATTTTGGAGAGAAATTGAAACAGCTACAAGCTATGTGTGGGTTATGTTTGGGAATTCCCTCTCCTGTTCTTTGATGGACTGGTGTCCTATCCAGGGCACAATGGTCCTGCATTGTCTTATCTAAGGACAGAGCCCCTCCAGCCATGTTCAAGGAATAGTATGATCAAAATGTGCAGTGAAAAAAAAAATAATGGTAAACTGGTGTGAGGATTTTAAAGGCAAGATGAGAATGAATAAAAAACTGAGAAGCATCTAATAATTACTCCAGGCCGGGAACAACCCTAGCTGGGTCGCTAATCCATCGTAGGGCACACACACACACAGTTACACACTAAGGGCCACTTTAGAGACACTAATTTACCTAACACATGTTTTTGGATTTTGGGAGGAAACTGAAGTACCTGGAGTAAACCCACTCAGGACCCAGGCCGCTCCACCCTGGGACTGAACCCGGGACCTTCTTGCTACGAGCCAGTGGTGCTACTCAATTACAGACAGAAAACATACTTTTTTGAACACTCTGAAAGAGAAAGTATTCTGTCTCCGTGGTCAGTGGTTTGAGAAGAGATGTTCATTTTGTGGAAGTGTTGTTCCTCAGATCACTCACTCACTCCTGATCAATCCTCCTGGTGGCTGGATTTAAGCCAACAAGAGTCTTTGCTTTAAACAGAGCTGGACATGCAAACCGGATTATGATTAGCCAGGATTAGATATCCTGTGTAATATAATTACAGATCACTTCAAGCATTAATAATATTTAGATTAATCAAACAGATAGTACACAATGTTTCATTCTAAGTGCCAGTGCAAAATACTGCCAGATGCTTGAAAAAAAATTGCTTGTGTTGCCTTTGGAAACAAAGCAATGCCTGTTTTGAATAGTTGTGCAACATAATACTAAACACAGCACTGTGTATTCAGAAATGCCCCGGAGGCTGAACATACACCCACGAGAAGATTAGAGGACGCCACTGCAGGCCTGACGAAGAGCCTAGAGTGAGTGAGAGGCTCCCCCTGCTGGAATATCGAATAATGGCAGCTCTGACTTTTAATTCGCATCCGTTTAATGCAGTAGAGTCACGGGGGCCATAAAGTGTTCAGACTAATCACTGAAATGGTCCTTGTTGTTATTAGTACAAGCTCAGGCACTTCGTCGTTAAGGCAATTAAGCACTGCCGCTTTTTTATGCAACTCACAATGCCACCAGTTAATCAGAGTTTCTGGGTCACAAGTGCTCCAGGAACATAACCGTGCTTTTCGCTTAATAGATGCTGAATGCTACGTTAGTGATGTATTTGTGCCATTATTCCCTGTTAACATCAATTTACAGATAAGCACTGTTGAACGACCGACCGAACACCGTACCTTAACCGCTAGGCTACCACAGTCCAACAGAACATCTGTTCACAGAAGTCTTAACAATTCCAATTCGAATACAATGCGATTACAATACAAAATGTCTTTTAACTATTGATGTCACAGCCAAGAACAGCAAATCAACACTGTGGCTCCAGGAGAAGAGGCGGGAGTTAAAGTGGGGAGGGCCGTCATTCGTGTATGTATCATAAAGGTCATTCTAGCTCAGTTGATATGTTTAGATACTTTTCTGAAAGTTACTCGTGTTTGCGCGGATAACTTTTCCTACTTATTTGTAATAGGCTCTAAATGGGCTTTATAAGCCTATGTGCCTGTCCTATTGTGAGTAGTACTCGTTTGTTTGTTTGCCTCCTATATAGTCTCTAACTACTATATATTATATGCTACTATAATGCTCATCAAATTCCCCCAATTAAATATCTTCAAATTTTCCACACATGCACGCTGTGTATATTTACAATGCATACAAATAAACAAACTATGAGACTATAGTAAAGTCCGATCAATGACCATTTCAGGCCATGAGCTAAAAAGAATAACAACAGAATAAAAAGACACATCATTGTACTTCAGTTCTCTTAATTTCTTACGCATTTGAGAAAGCTGGATAATTGAAACGCTTTCAGAAAAAAAATAAATATCACTGCAACCTCCTGGTTGAGGCTTAATCATAATGTAATTATTAAAATTGTTAAATGAAATAACTACACACATTTACGCTTTGCGCACTGGTGTTCCTCATCGTCCTGGGTACAATACAGAAATGACAGCACTATTAGGGCCGTTATACGGCCACATCCTGAGGGCACACAGTCATCTGATTACCTTTTCATTAGTCCATATTCTCCAGAGAAGACCAAACCCAGAGCTCCACACCACACACCATACACAGATATACAGATTAGGAGAGTCCCTCAGAGGTAAAAACACACCTGTCCAAACACGTGCCCGTGGAAACACGCACACTAGGCGTGTTAATAAGGCTTGTCAGCAAAGTTCACTGTTGTTATCGGGTTCCTCTGATGCACAAAGCCTTTGATTAAACAACGAAGACACTGGGAAACAAATGACCACAACGAGACAATGGTTTGCAAACATTGTGGGGTTCATAGATGCATTGTACGACGACGACAGAAATGTCACATTAAGCAGCATTTAAAATATATGCAATTGCATATGCAAAGATTTCCAAATGAAATATCTTCTACTTTTTGTGGGCATTATATGTAACGCTATGGTAGACACAAATAAAAATGAATTTTTTTTTTTTATTTATATACAATCTCAAGGGGAAGCTAAGAAGCTGGAATAACTTTTTAGCAGCAGTTTTAGTGACCATACAGTTTTTGTAGGTTATTACCACTACTCCCTCCTGGAAATACACAACACCATGACTCCAGTTCCAACAAGCACAAATACAACCTGTAGACCTAAAATATAAACATGCATGACGGGAACATGGACAGAAATAAACATACAAAGAGTCTGAACTAAATGATGGCGAAATTCCTTAGTGTATATATACTTGTTTTCTGTTTTTAAAACTATTACTACAGACTTATTTGACTAGATAATGTAGTTTAATTCTTGCATAAATCATCTATACCAGGCAAGGATGTTGGGTCCCTTTGAGTTTTGGTCAACTCAATGTTTCAGTCTTCCTTTATAAAGTTTAGAGAGTTTTTCCTTGCTACTGTCGCCCTAGGCTTGCTCAATATGGGACTGACCTTAGATATTAGAAGATAATCTGAAATTGTAAATCTGCTTTGAGACCATGCACACGCTACAGCCTTTTTTTTAACTAGACCAAATGTTTATGGCAGCGAGGTCTTAAAATAAAAATTTATATTACCAATGATCATTTTGTACAATGGTTGTTGAGCAGGTGATTTTTAAGCAACACTTAACTGTACTCGGGTTGGTTTTCTTATTCGCATGGATCTCCCAAGACAATATGATTGTTCGGTGTTGACAAGGGCCAAAATTTAACAAGTGCGCATACCAGTTTGGAGCAGCAAAGATCACAATGTACTTTAAACAAACAGGTACAAAAAAACTTCAAACAGCTAAACCAAAGTTTCTTATTTAGCTGCCATTGCCAATACAGAGAAATTATGGTTCAAACCATGTTTAAGCATGTGCTTTTTATTACCTAGGCATATCCTAACTGGCAGAGATTAACCACATGAAACACAGACCTCCTTCATTATTGTTAGCTATTCAATGAGAAACCAGATCTCTCTGACTTCAACAAAAGCTGATATAGACTTGGCTGCAGGCGTCAGGGGAACCACCCTCATGCTCCTTCTATTCTGAACAGTTAGTGCATACAACAGAGTTGTTTTGTGTAAGTATTTTGCCACAGATTGAAGGTAAAGGTATGACTGGGATTACACCGGTGTCCTGAATACAATCCTGTGTGTGGGGTTCAGTTGTGCCTTGTCCTTGTGCTGTAAATTAAACAACTAACTGTTTTAGTTTGGTCCATGTACGATAATGCTAACAGCAAATATCATTCCTGCGTGTCACCAGCAGGGAGTGCCGGTGTGCACAGGCGTACGAGGGGCACTGAGTTCAGGCGCTCCAATGTTGACCTCATTACAGAGGGTCATCTCCATCGCTAGACCTCACTGTGCAGTGTGTTAGTGTGACGGTTCAGACAGGATGGGTGCGAGATCCTGTTGAGTTTTCTACATCCCCGTCTCCAGTCCCTTATAATGATTTACCTGAGCAATGTGTTTGAACCTTCTCCGCCCGCTGGTACATAATTAACGCATGGAGCGTTTGCTAAGAGCAAAAGTTGGGCGTGGTTAGGTCAAACAGAGTGGAGCTGACTGAACTGAGAGCAAGAGACAGAAGCAAAACTCTATCTAATAACTGCTCATTCACCCTGCTTTGGCGAAAGAAAGAGTTCATTGAGAAAAAAAAAGAGTATCAAATGATAGGTGAAAGTTAGACATTCCGCTGTAGACCTGCCTCGCCCTTCGCTGTCGTGGAACAAAGCCGTGTTGACCTCAGTGCTGCGAACCACCACCTTTCATTGCACAGCCCTGTCTTTAAAGGAGCTTTCTAAAAAAGGGCTATGGTCTAAATCTCCATTCAGCAGGGCAGGGGGAAGGGGCTCACAGATCACAGCAGCTGTGTTGGTGGGCTTTGAAGAGCCTCTGCACCGAGTTCGGAAGGGTGGGGGGGTATGCTGGGTATTGAGCTTTAGAAGCACACAATCTCCATATGCAGTCATTTTATGCCTTGGTCTTATTAAATACTTTCTGACATTCTTTCAGCACTGAAATAGTTTTGAACTATTTAAAATCTGAAACTGACCTTCTATGCTGAAGTTTGCCATCGTCCTGATTTTCATGTGATCCACCATTCTGCTCCAAAATGGTAGATTAGTAAGATCGCTGTCTTGCTTCTACAGTACTGTGCAAAAATCTTAAGCCACTATTAGATTTGTTGTTTAAGCTATGCTATATTGATTATACGTAATATATTAATAACTACTGGACCTGCCCAGTTGCCACAGTTGGGTCCTTGAGCAAGACCCTTAACCCACAATTGCTTGGATTGTAAGACTGTATGAGTTGTAAGTCGCCCTGGATAAGGGCGTCTGCTAAGTGCTGGAAATGTAATGTAATGAAATGTAAATGTAAATGGGAAAGGCGGAAATGTGTGGAGATCGATGATCCGTCAAGTGACCAAGAGTCTGCCGCGACTGTACGGTTAATCCATCCATAAAAAAGATAAACACAAGTACACGAAATAAGATACACACATAAGTAGACACATCAAACATTAAATCGCGGAGGTAAATAGAAAAGTTTTCAGGAGAGTTTTTAATTCTTCAGCAGTCCTAACTGACAATGGAAGAGAGTGGGAGGGTGGGACCGTAGCGACCTGGTTGGAGTGTAGCGTTGAGCTAGATTGGAGATTGGAGGTGGTAAACAAACAGTTCTCATAGTCTGCTTTTGGATGGGGGAGAAATGGAAAACTGTTATGACATGACAAGTGCCAAATTGTTAGGTGCTAGACGTGTGGGTCAGATCATCTCCGAAATGGCAAGACTGGTAGGTACCTGTGAGTACCTAATAACATTGTACCAAGGGGGACCAAGACAAGGAGACCTGGAGACTAGGTGCTAATTGGGCAGCGGTCATTAATATATGAGGGCAACGACGCCTATTATGTTTGATGGGAGAAAACACAGTCCAGTGCTCTAAACTGAGGTTTGGGGCTGCCAGTCAGAGTGCCTTTGCTAACCTTTAAATTTTCACAGTCATGCCAGTGCATGACTTGTTTATTCTCATCGTTGATTATGAACTGAGGTTCTTGTCTGGTCTCAGAGGAAAAAACGAATTTCTCATTTCAACCATGTCCTTTACATGTCGAGTTTTTATACCTTATTGGTTTCAAATATTCCTTCTCACTGTCATATGTTGTCTAGACTCTAGACCAATGAAACAAAGAGAGATAAGCAGTCCCGTGCTATACCTTCCAAGCATACATATCCAAGCACAACTCATGATGTTATCTCTTCTTCCCTTCGTGCCATTCCCTTTCATTGATTTATTTGTGCATTTATCTGATCTGATAAAGCTACAAAGAAGGATCACGATAGACTTCTGATTTAAAAAACGAATTAGAACCGAAGCCTCCTTTGTTTGTACCTCTGCACCGTTTTGGACTCCACTTCCCACCAGCACTGCTTTTCCCCTGCTTGAATAATAAGTCTCAATCACATTCAGTTTTTAAAACTTTTCCATAGTGCATGTTTGGACTCAAAGCACAGTCTTTTTCTCTGAAACGATATGATTCCAGGTCACGGCTTGTCTATTCTGTCAAGATTGATGCATGTGTTCGCTTTTCTTTCCTGTGTCACATATTTGAGAGCATAAAGGACAAAGATTTTGCTTTCACAAAGCAGGGGTTTACAAACTAGAAAGCAGCATTAGACAATGATGAAAGGTTTTTAAAAGCATGAGTCTAGCCAGAGCCATGTCTATGTAGAGCAAAAAATAAAGTACAGACAATCAAGTAGTCACTGTCATTTATCTTTTAAGACTTACCCAGACATGTTAAAAGCAGTACTACACTGCTTGCAAAAATAAGGGGAAATTTTATTGGGGATATTTCATTTTGAAATATTTATATATATGTTAAACATATATTGGATATAATGCTGTTTTTTTTTATCTGTAAATGAGCTCCCTCTTTACAAAACTGGGGCACTGGCTGGTCTTTTCATCAAGCTTTTGAAATGTAGAATGTTATGAAAAAGCCTTAGGCCACTATTACATTTCTTGTCTTAGCAGCGATATAATGATGCAAACAGGAAATATGTATGTTACAGAAAATATGTACACGAAATAAAAAATCCACAATTTGGTTACTCAGCTGCTACCCTTCCAAAAAGGATATTCTTGATCAAGCTTTGGCAGGCTGTACAAGGTTCAATATGTTATCCTGATGAAGTTGCCAGATGCTGCTATTGCTTAAGTCTAAGGGGAGGTCACATCAAATGTCTGCCTAAAGAAGCTGCTTTTTTTCTGATGTTTTTATGTTGATATTTTTCTGGTTGTATCTTAATGAACAGACTGAGGAGTAATTCTATATGGTCATTATACAATTGCTAAAACAACAGATCTAATGGTGGCATGGTGGCCTAAGACTTCTGCACAGTACTAAAAAACATCCAAGGACCATAAACTAACAGAGACAGAAAGGCACATGGCCAAAACTCCCAGTACATCACAAGATATCTCTCTCAGTATGTTCTTTTCGGACTCTTTCTTTCATCGTTATGAAGCCCATAAACAATACATTATTATTAGAACTTATATAGTCTGTATAAATAAGTGCCAAACTGCGTCATACAAAAAAATCTGGTTACTGATTTGTCTGCTCTATCAAGGCAAATGTGGAATTTTTAAAAATTGTGTTATTGCAGCATCCACAAACGAGTGTATATTGGTGTACTGTTGGATATAGCTGATATAAAGACATGCAAACATAATATGTCTAGCCTCACGAGTTCATGTTCTGTGCATGAATAGCTAAGTATGTTCATCTTGGGAAACAGACAAGCCCGTGGGGGAAGTCTGACTCTCTGGCCAACGTCATTCTGAGCAAGCTTGGGTTCAGGCACTCAACGCCTCATTGCAGACCGAGTGGTGATAATGTTTTGGCTCAGCTTTGTAGATGTTCAGGAAATAAAATACAGGTTCATAAAAAAAAGTGTGGATATTAGGACATAGGGAAAATGAAATATTCTTTAATGTTTGTGAGCAGAATAGTTTCTGGGACTGAAATAAAAACCAAATGGAGGAGACACGTGAAACATCAAGTGTGCATCAAGGCAAATCCAGGAGGTTGGAGGTTGTTTGAGGTTGGGTTTGGAAACCTGAAGGAAGGAGGTGATTTGGTCCAGAAAGCTTTCTCAAAAATCACTGAACACCTTTTTTTTGACAAAACAATTATTCCCTGTTGATTAAAAGTTCTAAAATGACCTTCCTAGTTGACCTTTTCCTTTTCTACTGTTGTTTTAGTTTGGAGTTTTAGTGACGGTAATTCCTCTTTCCAAAGTGTCACTCTGACGCAGAGATTTCGAACAAAGCTAACAGATTAAAAAGTGACTTCGGAACCGTTGATAGTTTTGAAGTGCCACTCTCATTTGCATTAACAGGGAAGAACAGGGCCATTGTCGAAATAGTCACCTTTAAGTGTTTACATTTCTGATCTAGTCAATACAACGCTGCTACTTAACACCCCAGGATTGCTCAAAAGCCAGTGCTGCAAAATGTTTCCTCGACCGCTAGCATTTACACCAGCATTAATATTTAACCGTGCATTTATTTGGCTTTCCCATTCCTACCCATGTGTATAAGAGCGGTTCACATTTAAATATGTATGCATACATTTCTTCATTTTGTCCCACCCGACTAGTCTAGCGTTTACTTTCTGATGCCGCTTTTTCTACTTTCTTAAATATCATCTGTCTTAATAATACACATTCAACCAAAACCAAGAACACACAAACACCAGTGCTTGCCCTTTTTCGTTTTTGCATTTGTAACAGTAGGGAGACGTGTTCCCTGGATGGGATGCCAGTCCATCAGAGAAACAAGGTTTTATCCAAGATATCGCATGTATTTAGCACCATTTCCCCTTTCAGTCCTTACCAACTGCTAACAGATGAATCTAGATTAAATTATAAAACATAGGGTACTTATACTGCTCACGTTGTGGATACTTCAAAAAGAAATATCCCGTATTTGTTATGAACCTTGTATTTTCGTTCTTACATTTTTAACCTTAAAGTGATAATATTTAGGTTATATTTAGGGATGTTTCAAAAAACTATTTAATAGCATGGTTATTTGAAAACAAAACTATATTGGTAAATATGTATACGTAGGTCTACAGTATATACACACTGGATTGTATGTAGTTTATACATATATATTAATATAACACTGTATATCTGTGCTTATACCAGTGTTCTTATCTTATCTACATCTACATTCGACTACGAAAAACTGTAGACTGCGACCCCTGGATTGAGCCTTATTTTAACCACTCCCCTCCCTGTAGCAAGTGAAACTGCCCTTTTTTTTGTCAAGGCCGCATGGTTAGTTCTGTAGGTCAATTCTATTGTTCTGGCATAAAGTCTGTGTGTGAAATTAAATAGTAATAGACATAATCTTATTTATAGCCATTTAACCAGATGTAGAAAAATGTATGATAGGTTTTGGGAGAGGAAAAACAAATAAGTATAAAGAAAACAACATGAAATTGCTTGTATAGATTCAAACAAAAAAACAGGGAAACCAGCCGTACTCATTTCGGTTTGTTTTGAGTACTGAACCAATTCGGTAGATTGGGCTCATAGAGCTGTTTGATGACCTGACAGCAAGCTGTTTCAGAATGAAGTGCTATTATGTGTGAGTGCTACAAGCATTAGTCACAACTGCAAATAAAAAAAAGCCATTCTACTTAACAAGGCACTTTACAAATAATAACAGTGGTGTGGGTAACATTAAAAAGGTTAAACTTTTATTGCTAAAAGTTAATTCTCTAGTCAACGAGAACATGAACTGATAGACGTATAGTGCTCACAAAAAAAAAATGAAATATCTCCTAATGAAATATCCCCTAAATATTGTGAGCAGTGTAGCTGCAGTACAAACTCCAGTAAGAGTTAATGCAGTAGTATGAATGGCTCAGTCCTTTTCCCAGTTACATAACAATACCATTGCTCCTTATGCTGGTTCATTTCTGATATCTGATATTTGATCCGTTTTAAGACGCAAGCCCCATGCCATGCGAGGCCTTTTACGACTGGAGACCGACATACCTGCTGTAAATAAAGCATATAACATTTTTTGTCTAATAGCACATATACGTCAGTGCAAAACTGTTTAGTGAACACACTCACATGACCCTGATTGTCTTGGTCCTCCTGAGGTTTCTTCCTACCACTTTCAGGAAGTTTTTCCATGCCACTGTCGCCTCAGGCTTGTTCAACTTAGGATTGGCCTTTTAAGATAATGTAATATTGAAAAGCTGTACCATTGTACCATTGTACATACCATTGTAAAAAGCATAAATAAAATTGAATTTTTAAAAAGCAAGGTTGTTATTAGTGCTGCATTTTAGCTTATCAATTTTGCACGAGTTAATATTATATGTATTAAAAATCTGCTTTGAGTTAATCACTATTCATGTGTGTGTGTATATTTAATTTAATTTATATGTTTCTTTATTTGCCTAATGAGTAAATGTTTTGATTTAGGGTTTTCACTATAAAACTGAATTATAATTTCAGGATTTTGGACGCCCTAGTTAAAATATCATTCTAAAGATCATTCTAGGCTATTGATAATGTATAACTACGTCACAGTAATACATTTCCATTTTATGTTTTGTTTTAAAGAGAAATGGCAAAAACAATGAACCTGTAGGATGATTACAAAATCTGGTGTGGTTAAACATCCAACCTTTAAACAAGAGGCAAGAGGGTCTTGTTTTTTTCTGCTTTGATCCTGTTTATACTGGTCACGGTTGTTGGATTCGATGTCTGATCTGGCTGCAACCCGGGTCTCTGTCATGGTGGACATGGTGAGCTCTTGCTATTTGTTAACATTATATCAGTGAGGACATCAGGGTCAGGTCAGAATCAGCTATGGTGGTTGAGTTTGAGGCTCTAGTCTTTCCTAATTTGAAGGTGATAAGTGTCACTACCACTGTTTAACCAATAGTATACTGGAGCATAATACAGGTACATGCTGGTTTATTTTAATCCATAAAATCAATATTTTGTCACTATAACAGCTGAGGTCTTAACAATTATAATAGGAAAATAAAAAATGTCTTCCAGAGCTCAGAAAGTAGGGGATATTTATTTATGGGAAGTTTCATTTATACATTGTTTATCTTTAAAAAAAACAACAAACCCACAACTTTTACAGTTTCAAAAGTGTATTCTTGTTTAGATTCCTTATTATTAAACATGGATTAAGTTGCTGATGTCTTGCTGATTTTTTAAAATTTTTGTTTATATCCACTAATTTATATATATATATGTGTGTGTGTGCGTGTGTGTGTGTTCATTTTTTGAATGACAGAAAACTAATACGATCAAACCCTGTGACACTGACAGAAAAGAGGAGAGACTTGATATATACAAAAGCTGTTATCGTTGTACGTTCTTTTTTGCTTTCGGTAAGTTTTTCAGATTTGATAAAACATACAAAGACCGGAATTACTGTATTGTACAGTAAAGCATTGTACTAAATGTTTATATATTATTTTGGAATTTATAATATGTACAAAGTGTCTACTTTTCAACTATAGTAGTGTGAGGGCGAGGTCCATTTTGGTCAACGTCCTGTGTCACAGAACATGACACAGAGCATTCAAACCATTGGCAGATACCTGTACATCTGTTTCATGTCTGAATGAAAACTATTAAGAGCATCTCTTGCAACAAAACTGCAGCAATTTTATCTAACTACAACCAGCAGGCAAATGCTAAAAGTGGGGCACTTCAGCGACAGCAGCTGACATTACGCTTGTCTTCGGAATGTAGTAAGAAGCCTGGGTACCCCAGATAAGACCCACACCGGCATGTGGAGAACATACAAACTCCACACAGGCTGCCTCTCTTGAGTATGAACGTTTTCCACTTTGTAGAGTGGAACATTCTTAGAAGCTTTAGTTTGTTTTCACTGATTAAAACTGCATTTTGTCATATATTTTTTGTACAGAGGTAAAATAGTAGCTATATTTTACTTGATAACAGTCATGGTTTACACAAGCCATAAAATATTTAATGT
This sequence comes from Parotocinclus cabessadecuia, assembly GCA_036873895.1. Taxonomy (NCBI): domain Eukaryota; kingdom Metazoa; phylum Chordata; class Actinopteri; order Siluriformes; family Loricariidae; genus Parotocinclus; species Parotocinclus cabessadecuia. The sequence goes on along the minus strand of JAYJMA010107236.1, from coordinate 2,058 downwards.
TTTCACACTTTCATTTTCATGTTTGTACAAAAACTTAAAAAAACACCCACTCAGTTTATTAGGTACTGTGCTGCAACATGCAAACATGTTAACATTTTAATGGTGGGGTCAGAATGGCACACACTAGGACGTTTAATACCAAGTGAGCATCATTTAATACCAGCCTACCTAAGTGTTCATGCAGACCATGTCCATCGTGCACCATCTTTAGATATCTACTTTCAGCAGCAGACCGTCACAAAGCTCAGGACAATGAGATCAAGGGACTGTGGTGGCCTAGTGGTTAAGGTACTGGACTATGGCCTAGAAGGTCCAGGGTTCAAATCCCACCTCTGCCACAGTTGGGTCCCTGGGCAAGACCCTTAACCCAAAATTGCTTGGATTGTAAGACTGTATTAATTGTAAGTCGCTCTGGATAAGGGCATGTGCTAAATGGCATAAAATGTCAATGTAAATCACTGTATTTGAAAGTGCGGCACTGAACTTGGACTCCAGGGTTCAAATCCCACCTCTGCCAAGCTGCCACAGTTGGGTCCTTAAGCAAGGACTGTTTTCAGCTCTATGTCAAATATATGCCATTAAGAATTAAGGCAGTCCTGAAGGCAAACGAGGTTCCAACACTGTATTAGCAAAATGTACGTAATAAAGTGACCGGCTTGAGGACATAAAGCCTAAAGAGACGCCGCTATTTGAATGGTTACGGTCTGGCTCTGAAATGCGCGCGAATAATTCTACGTCGTCTATTACGGTAAGTGTTCGGCTCGTGCTAGACTGTCGTTTTGCCAAAGTGGTGGGAGAGCGATGTGAAAAATTTCCTCACAAACACGCGATTGTTTTCCAAAGAGTAGCAGGTAAGCTGTTTGTTTGCTGTTTGGAAACAATTCTTGTTTACATGTTATGCCAAAACGCGCATTTCCACGGTAGTTTATAGTCACATTTAAAAAGGGGGAAAGTGTTAACAATATCCACACTTTTTCACTTAAAACGCATCTTCAGTAAATATGACAAGTCAGTTTACGATATACCAAGTGTTCGGTAGCTGGGTTACAAATAGCTCGTTTAAACCCATTTTTTTGTCCTTTGTTTTGAATGAAATTCGTTCTGCTTTGCAGCGAGTGCGCAATTTTAAATGTCATATGAAACAATTGTAATTACATTGAAGAAAATAACTGAAGAATGAATATTTCGCTTGGTTTGTAATCCTTCCGACTGCAGGACTGCCACTTGAGCTTCAGCGCACTTATTTACTCGGTGGTCTTTATGCGCCAGCGTCGTAAGAATGGGGTTGGAAATGGATGTTTAAGTTGCAGCTTTCTTCAGATTACTTACGCAATTACTTACCACGCGCTCACACGGTTTATTTTCGTACGTTCTCGCGTACCGTGTTTTGCAATGCACAGGACTGTAATTGTAACTGTATCCCTGCCAGCAGCATCTTTTCTCTGTTAGGTTTGTTAAGGCTAAGCATTGTTAGTAGTAGTTGTTTATTTCCCGTTTATTTCCCTCAATATGTATCACTTGCATTTATATTTTGTTTGTTGTATAGAGGTAATGCATGTTTTAAATGATAGACTTTGAACTTTTGTTTAACCTTAATGTTGTCAAAAAAGCTTGTTTGGGTGGATGTGTTGTTTTTGCAATTCTGGTCAGAGTCATGGGAAAGCCTGTACCTAGCCAGCGGCACAGGGTGCAAGGCAGGAACAACCCTAGACAGGGCACCAATCCATTTTGGGGAACATTCACTTACACACACACATACACACACTCTGTCTCTCTCTTTCCCTGTCTCTCTGTCTCTGTCTCTCTCTGTCTCTCTCTTTCCCTGTCTCTCTCTGTCTCTCTCTCTCTCTCTCTCTCTTTCCCTGTCTCTCTGTCTCTGTCTCTCTCTGTATCTGTCTCTGTCTCTCTCTCTCTGTCTGTCTCTCTCTCTCTCTCTGTCTCTGTCTTTCCCTGTCTCTCTGTCTCTGTCTCTCCCCGCATCACTCTCTCACTCTCCCAGCCTCACTATCTCTGTCTGTCTCTCTAACTCTCTCACTTTCCCCGTCTGTATTTCTCACT
>JAYJMA010107192.1:0-19337 GCA_036873895.1 Parotocinclus cabessadecuia | reverse complement strand
CTCTGTAGGTTGGGCATTTTGCTTGGTAGGTTATGATGTGTGATGTGAGGAGAAATGCAAGAGACAGTATATAATGATATAGTATTTGTGCTAAAAAGCCTTATCACACATGGGGTATTAAACATTAACCTTAAAGAAAAGGGGGAGGAGAACACAACACACAAAGCACATGAGTGCAGGGAGATAAATGATTGAAATTATATTCGATTAGAGTAATGAAATTAGATTAGGTAGGTGAAATTACAGAAAATAACAAAGAATTAATTGCAAAATAATCTTTGTTACTTTGTCCTTATCTAGTATATGCACATTTGTATGCATAATTCTACTAGCTTTCTTTTTTTACAGTCAAACATAACATTTTGCTGATTTTGTCAAGTGTCAAGTGATGATTTAGCTGATGTTAAGACGAGATGTATTTCTTAAACCATTATTCACAGTTTTCTGCAGTGATCCTTACAGTGACTACATTTAAAGAATCGATGATTCACTTTTAGTTGTTCTTCATCAATCAGTTGGAATGAGAATGAATTATTAAGTAGAAACTGTATGGGTCACTGATATCCACTATCAACTGACTACCAACACTTTTATGGGATCCATGAACTTGCCATCTACTGTTGTGTCAAGGTGCAGTATTCATTCGGATTTCCATGTGATTTTGCTCAAACAGGACAGTATTAAGTTGTCAGATGAACAAGCTGTCAGAAAAAGTTTTCTTTCACGTCACCTTGATGATCTGGTATGTTAGCCCTGTTTACTTTGGTAAATAATTGTACCCTGAACTGCGTAAAGAAGAAAAGCCAGTAAAAAAGAGTGGGTGATGTTCTGCTGAGAACTGTGGGTCTTATTAGTGAGTCTTATTATCTTATATTAGTGGCTAAGTTCATACTTGCCAACACCATTATAGACCAATTATGCCCCTTCATTACAATGGTATTTCCTTGAGGGTAGTGCCCTCTGTGAGTAAAAAAAATGCACCCCATCGCCCATATTGCTAAGGAGCAATTCCAAATTCCTTAGATCTCAATCTGACTGAACGTCTATGGAATTTGCAAAAACATCTGTGGTGGCTCCACTTCACAACTTGCAGGATCTGCTACTAAGAGTTTGGTGCTAAATACCACAGGGAAACATTTGTGTTCTTGTGAAGACCATGCTATGATAAACTGGGACAAGTTTGGTTGGCATGCAGTGAACCAACAACATAAAGTATAAAGACCTCGCTCAAGGGCTTATCAGTGGTACCAGTAAGTAAGGAAAATGATGTAATGAGATCATTGTTTGTTTATTTGGTGTATTTCACATCACATCATCAGCAATGGTTATTCACAACGAAAACAAGGTTACTTCTATACTAGTGAAGTACATTCACAGTGGGCCAATTTACAACAACCAATTAACCTAATGCATGCAGGAATGTGGGAGAAAATCCGAAAACCTGAAGCACCAGATACTGAAAATACATGCAAACTCCACACAAGCAGAGTTCAAGGTTGGGATCACTGGAGGTATGAAGTGCCACCATACTGTCCCTCAGACCAATATTAAATCTGCGATTATAAAATGAGCAAACAATTAAATGTGCATAAGAATTGCAGGTCAAAGGTCAGGAAACCTTGCTGTTGGGGATTTTTACAAGGTTCTAAAGATGGAAGATAATATTTTCTAACTATGATTATCTTCTTGACAACATCTAAACAGATAACACCTTTATCAGCTTTTACAGAACTGAAGAGAAAGAATTCATAGTCCAAACAAAGTGCATATGAACAGTAAATTGCCATTAGCAAGCAAGATTTATGTTTATAGTCTAATAAAACAGATGACATACATTTGTTTTATCTACAAAATTGCCTTACTTTACACAAAGTCACGCTCTATAGTATACAGCCACAAACATACTTCCATAACATGCATAAGAAACACATTCACCTCACAGCAAAAAGCTCATGTGTTCAATACCACTTGGAGAGGTATAGGGTTTTTCTGTATGTAGTTTGTAGTATGTATTTTGGAGTTTTTAGCCCTCCCCCAAACAAAGACACAGGGAGAACATGAAAACTCCACACAGGCCGATTCCAGAATGGGAAACAAAATGGGATCTCTGGAGCTGAGGCAACCAGGCAAAGCACTTGCACAGCAAAACGGTCCACTTTGCTAGCATGGTAAATAAAAATATAGGATTACTTACATTATATTTTACACCATAGCAGGAATGTATTAAACCTCAGCAGGTGTGGGTTTTTGGGGAACCTTGCCTTATAAAAGGCTCTTCTCAGTGAACCATGATTTGCACCAAAATCTTCTTACATGCAGTGCATGAGAAGTCAAAAAACATTACTCAGTTGGTAAACATGTCCTACCCGTTGCATATTATTGACACTAGCACTAAACATTACAAAAAGAAAACAAACAATAATACATTATATAACTGAATGGAAGTGTGTAAACTGAAGTAAAAAGTTTAGCCTTATTATATAGAAATGCCTTCTCTTCCCTGATCTAAAAAGAGTAACATTTTCATGGGGCTAAGTGACACCGTGTGGAGAAATAGTAACATGCAATGGTCCACTTTGAGGCTGCAAACTTGTGGCAGGGTGCCATGGCCCCATGTGTGATTGAGAAGCAGATGGAGACAGACTCTTTGACAAATAAACATGGTTTTGTATTATGCCTTCAGTTACAGAAGGATATTTAAAATATTAAAAGTTTTTAGGATCCTGGTTCCACCCCTTGGTTGTTACAAAATGATTCACATTAAGCACCACATACATTTAAGCTGAGGTGAGTTATTATGAATGCATGCTTAAAGTGGCATGAAAATGCATTATTTAATCCATGAGTTGCTGGGAGACAAATAAATCAAAATTAGATTTAAAAAGGTGTAAGCTGTGAACTGTAATATGAGTTTGGTCATTTGAGTCAAACTGAAGAAAAAATAAGACTTCTGTGTGTGCATCTGTGCTTTTTCACCTCTGCTCAGTGAACTCGTCCATTATATTCATTTCACTCAGGTGCTCATGACGTGCCACAGCCATTGAGCTTCTCCCTGCTCCATAATATGCAAACACCTAAATCCTGCACTCTGTTTGATGTGGAAACACACAATATATCCTGTCAGTCTGGAGAGAAATCTCAAGAACTTGCCAGTTTGCCTGCTTTAGTGGAACTGTGTGAGCAGCTTTTGATACAAGTCCAACATTGTGCCATGAGAATCAAACTAAAAGAGAGATGTGAGCTATGATGGATTGTGCACAAATCTGTGTCAAATATGTGGTTGACCAGCTGTGTTTGGGATTCGAATGAATTGCTGCTCTGTACTGGTGAGAAAGTACAGCATAGTCATTTCGAGATAATAACTAGATCATAGGTAGTGGACATTCAGAGGCCTTTTATTTATACAGCTTTATATATCGCATTACCACACAGCCACTGACACTGCAATTGAATCTATACCTAACCATTCATTTATTCATATTCTTGTCCGCTTAATTATGGAAGGGTAACCAGATAGGAGGTGCCTAGCTGGTTACATGGGGCACAAGGCAGGAACAACCCTAAACAGGGCACCAATCTTTTATAGGGCATGCACACTCACACACTCATTCACTCACTCACATTCTAAAGACATTTTAGAAATACCAATTAGCCTAACACACATCTTTAGAATGTAAAAGGAAACCAGAGGCCCTGGAGTGAACCCACGTGGAAATAAGGAGGACAAGCAAAATCCACATGGGGAGGTCAGAGGTAGGGATCAAACTGGGGAAGCTGAAGCCATGTGGCGACTGCGCTAATCACTTCACTCCTATGCCACCTAATCATTTATTCATACATTTATTCATTCATTTACTATCTTATATGCTTAATTTTGGACAGCTGGTGCCCAGCCGGCAACACAGGGTACAAGGCAGAAACAACCCTAAACAGTGCAGCAATCTATTGTAGACCACATACACTCAACACACCTGCACACACTCATACACTAAGGACACTTTAAAAACACCGAACAAGTCTTTGGGATGTATGAGGAAACAGAACTACACAGAGTAAGCCCACGTGGAACATGAGTCCACACAGAAAGAGCCCAAAATGCTACACCCGGGATTGAACCAAAGCCCTATATCTAACTACATCCTACCAAATTATTTGATTTGATTGTTCAATATACATACATAAACAAATTAACAACATTTTTAAAGATGTTACTGCACTGTTTCAATTTGTGGTCAAATCTTTAGGATTAGGATCTTTAAGATATTGCAACACAATGCAGTTGCAGGAGGAGGAATCGAACAAACACTGAGCCATAAAAGTATTACACATTCCTATATGATTAGTAGTGGTTACTGCTGTTGCCTCACAGCTCCAGAGAGCTGCAGGTCGAGCTCCTGGGCTAGGTGCCCTGTCTAGCATTGCTTCCCACCTTGCAACTTGCGCTGCCACTTAGGTAAGGGCTTGGAGCATCATCATATAATTAACACATTGAATATAAAGTGCAACATTTAGAGTCACCAATCAGTTTATTAGATGCACTACCTTGTTCTACACTGACCATTACAGGACAGAGTAAAGCAGATTAACTAAGTATGTAAAGTCTACAATTGTGGAACTAGTGCTTCTATATGATAAATTGAATTGATAAAATGGACAGTGAACATACAGTATGTTACACAACAATAATAATAATAATAATAATAATAATAATAATAATAATAATAATAGCTGCTAGTTGTTCTTATTAATGAACTAATGTATTTATTATTTTACAACTGCTAAATAATTTTAAAAGTGTTGCTTGCCATGAATAAGGACGTATCATTATCGTATCATTATGACGTGAACATGAGAGAGGACCAATCACAAGATTTCTTTCTACCAGACTGGTATTATTTGGCCAAGACCAGAGAATGTAATCCCTAAGGGCATTCTGGTGAATGGAGGGGAGATTAGATTGTTTCCTATGCAACAGTAACACTCCTAAATAAACTAATAAAGGCCTAGTATATGAAGTTTGTCTCTATAAATGTCAGATATTTTCTGTGGAGACGTATGGTCCTCAAAATACTATAAGCATATACAATATAATATTATTATTATATACAACAACAGTATAAAAATATAATAAAATAATAAATTATATATATATATATATAGGCGTTCTGCGTGGAGTGTTACATGACTTGGTTTCCTCGCCCCTCCCTCCCACGTCGCTCCTCCCTCTGGCTCTGCTCTATCGGTAACGGATCCTATTCACCATGCTGATCCGCTATAGTACCACTGATCCAGACTGAAATATCAACGCGCGGAAGTACAGTGGATTTCGGGTAAAGGTCAGAAAGAACCATTTGAACACCTAACGTTATAATTTAGTGTTACGGACACGATTTATGTTGTTATGTTATTGCGTGAGATATGGCGTTTGTTGCGTTTGAGCTGTAGGGAGGAAGTCTAGCAGCCGTTCTCCAGTTTCAAAGAGCAGCACGAATAATGTGTGGACTAATAACAGCGAGCACGGCCGCGACTAGAACTTAGCAAGATCGCTGCTGTTTTTGCTGCTAGTATATTTCTTGCCTGTCGATATATCGTTCTTATCCGCGGCTTTTCGTTATTAACTGGTTATTAACATATACCACGATTACTTGCATAATAATTACACTGTTAGGCATTTGTAGTCCAAACAAGTGTCACATGACAGTTCTTACACAGCCCATGGTAACATTTAAAGGGAACTTTACCGTTAAAATGATCAGTCAACTATTGTTTTGTTGTAAAGTTGTGTTAATATGTAGTGATAGCTACACTGTATGACTGTATGTGTAGCATAGGCAACAACATCATTGCTTATTATTACGTAACATTATTTATCTGGTAGTACTTCATACGATGTCATAAGATTTTTTATAAGATTTATTATGAGCCCTGAAAACTGACAACTCAGAAGCATTTCAAATCACCGTAAAGTAAATTGCATATTCATATGTTCATGAGAGTTTCCCAAAAAAGATGGTAATTCTATTGTTAAATCCATTCGTAAAATGCTTCCCAAGCTGTACCTGCTCCTGTGTTACATCCAACATCCACCAGAGGGTGACCAAGGGTAATACAAACATAACAAAAAAAGAACATACAATATCCATTGATTTATGGCCAACAAACATTTATAACAGTGTGATTGTTTTTATTGTATATACATAAAGACAATGCAGTGTTGCAATGCGAATTGTGAAGTGTATTTTATGATTTTGTTGCCTCCTTATTAATTAAGCCCTGTTTCTTTATGTGCCTGTAATATATAGCCTTCCTGTTAACTCTGTCTTTGGTGTAGTGTTGTTTCTGAGGTTTAGTGATAAATACGGTGGTACCTGTATTTGTTAATTCCTTCGAGAGGGCATCTTGAGTGCTGGACAAGGAGTACTAAGATATCTTTATACCCATGAGGAATAATGTAAACTGAATTATTTGAGCATCAGAAAATCCATTATATGCATTGATTTAGTTTTATTTTATAAAGTCATACTTTAACATTGTTTAAACTTGCATTGATGTATTGAGTACTGAATTATTAGCTTGGGGTCAGCAATGTTTAGATTAATTGTTATTGGGAAACCCACCCCAGACCAATTGTATCAACTGGGTTTCAACTGAAACAGAATTAGGTATAAGGATAATACTACCTTGAAGGGATGTGAAGCATTGATTGTTTTCGTGATATATGAAGTTGGCACTTCAACAGTTTAAGAAGCAAGCTCACCACCCCAGATACCTGGGATTTGAGGTCCAGTAGTGCCTTCCAACCAGCTCAAATGGCACCTGCTAACATTATTTGCTGTGTCTGAGAGACTGGAGAATGGTTGGAGGATTATCCTATAGTTCTAGTACCTAGAACTTTGATGGACAGGTATTCCTGAAGGAAAGAAAAGTAAAACATTGACATTTCACAGGGTGGTCCATATAATTAATCTATACTTATAGACTATTTAACAGTGCAGATTACAAGCATTTTTATAGCTGGTTAGGAAGTAGTTATTAACCTCTCCCACCATAACCTGACATGCAGATAACCACTAAAATCATGCTGCAGATCGCACAATGAGAGAGCAGGCCAGTGGGGTAGTGGCGGGGTCAGTCATGCTCTGGTACAGTTCAAGGCAAACAGGAAAAAAGTGTATACACTATTGTACTCACATTATGCCTGCTGAGTTAATTTGAATGTCAAATAGAGACAACGAGATAGCCAAGAATAAATACAGACAAAGACATACTACAAAGACGTGCTGGGTGGTATGAACAAACATATGTACTGTGTTACATCATAGGGTTTTTGTCTTGTTTGTCTTTTTTGCCTGACTGGCTATTTAGTATTTAGGTACTTTGTATAGGTTTGTAGCTTATTCTTCTGTCAGGAGTACATGGAATATTATAAAAAAGAAGCGTTGGCTAATGCAGGGTTTACCTCATCCCACAAAATTACAAAATATACGAAGGAATCAGTACACACGAAACAGTGGCAGAATGTAAACAGTTTGTATTGTGCACCCTGCTATGCATTAAAACCAAAACATAAAAAGGTATCACTGTCTTTATCTACCATCGTTGCTTCTTCTATCTACCATAATGACAGAGCTGTTACCAGTGTATAAGCATTTCTAGTGGTGAACAATGCTATAGAATTTGCTGCCCACAAAATCTTTATCTCTGTTGTGTTAGCTATGCTATGGTATGGGGGTATATAGAAACTCATTCCATATGGAAAAGTAAAGTTAAATGTATCACATGCAAGAACGATTTAGTTACGGTGTAAAAATGGAATAAAAGCTTGCTGCTTTCTCATCACTGATTTCCAGGATTAACGTTGATTGAATATTTTCGCAGTGATGTGTGATGCTTATGACTTTTGGGAATCCCCGTCAGCTGGCTGTCTTAATGTCTGGACTGGAATAAAACAAGATGTGAGAGATGTAGAGCCACGGTGAAATAAAACTGCCTCCTCTTTTCGTAGGATGTCTCGAGAGCAGAAAGCGGTGGAACGTGCCAGGAAGGCTTTTAATACCGGTCGCAGCAAACCGCTGGAGTACCGCATCAGCCAGCTGAATAATCTGCAGCGTTTTGTTGTGGAGAGGAAGAAAGAAATTGCAGATGCTCTTAAAAAAGACCTCAACAAGGTGAGGTGAAATCACTCCTAACGGCTGTCATTTAGTGTGGTAAGCTGTCGTAGTTGATTGAATGTAAAGTGTATGGTGCAGTTTAGCTTTTCAGGGTTCTAGAAATGTCTAGATTTATTGGATCAAGTAACCAAGGCCACTTTAGCGGTATGTAAATACGCGAAAGTATGTAAATACAAAAATCAGTTTATTCATCAATTTATGAATCAATTTATTGCTATTGGGGTGACTGTAGGTATGTGGTAGGAAAACGAGAGGGTAAGATTGACATGATGATGCTGTTTTAAAGGTTTTATACTATTTATTGTTCTAAACGTTTTCAGAGTTGTTCTTCCATGTCTTTTTAACTGTGCATGCACAGTATTGAAAACAGCTTGCTGTGAAGACCTTCAATGCTGAAGGCATGGCTGCATCAGAAATAAAGCTAGACCCACGCTCCCTCATTAGTATTCCTAATTCCTCATGAGTATTGTGCTTTATATAAAGAAACAACTGTACTTGTTTTGACTTCGTAGCAGCACAACTTATATCTGGTTTCTAGATTCAACATGCATCCCGTCTCATAAGCAAACCCTTGTTTAAAGCTCCGTACACACTTGAACTGAATTCTAAATTAAAGTTACTGAAGTACTGTGCTGTTTAAGTGTGGCTGTGTTTGTGTCTTTGTTGTGCAGTGGACAAGCTAAATGTAACCCAAACAGAATTGTTATATGAGGCTATCACTCTGAAAAACAGCTTGTTTCAGTCACCGGCTGATTGACCGGTCACTGTTTACTGGTCAGTCCATGATCCTTGCTGTGGTCATGAGATTTTGGTACTGACTGAAAAAATAAATGTAGCAGAAATTAGGCTCCTACACAAGGCTTCTCCTTCAGATCGAGATGAGCCAGTTTGGACATCTTACAAGGATAACTCCTGGTCAGCTTTTGCTAAACTTTAAAAAGGGAATTACCAGTGAGTTTGAGAGTTACACAAAGTCAGACCCTTAATTTGCTGGTGGGATTAAATCTCACTGTTGGCTTTTAAGGTCTGCTGGAATCTGTGGCCTGGGTAGAAAAGGCTAGGTTGACCTCTTCAGCCTGCCATCACGGCAACCCTCATTAGGATTAGTGGAAACTGGGACTGAGCTAGCATATCATTGAGCATGTAGGACTATACCACTGTTAGTGTCAGGGAAATAGGAAAATGTGTCAATTGTTCCATGAGTTTGACTGGTCTGTTGTCCATGAGGAAGTATATAGTGTAAAAGTTACAGCCTTTAGTTATCGTGACAATTTATGTTTAGTCAAACTGTCACATGAATCAGAAATAGATGAGGCGGACAAAAACTTGCTTTCAAAATAAATGTAACTAAAATTTAAAAAACTGAAAATGAATTATAAATACACAGAAAGCAAATTGTTGCGCATGAGAGAATGCAGCTCAAAACTATAGTGTAGTAAAGCATGATCCCATGGCTAGGCCCAAGTAGTTTTGCTAATGTGACTATCCCTTTGACTTAATTTTTAATAACAACACTGAAAGGTTTGCTTCACTTGTTACCACGGTGCTAGTATTTCTCTATGTATTGACAGAGCGAGTTTGGCACGCCGCTCTATGAGACCCTCGGTCTGGAGGGAGAGATCAAACTGGCAGTGAGCAAGCTGGCTGAATGGGCTGCCCCACGACGAGTAGCTAAAAACCTGCTGACCCTTTCAGATGAAGTGTACATTCAACCAGAACCACTGGGAGTGGTGCTCATTATTGGAGCCTGGAACTACCCATGGGCCGTCACCATCCATCCCTTGATTGGAGCCATCGCAGCAGGTGTGTTTTATAATTCATCTATAAATAATCTATTACCAATTTTGGTTTGGTAAAAGACATATTTTTGTCTAAATAATACAATAAGATGGAATTGTTAAAACTACACCTTAAGTTAGGGACAGTGGTGGTTCAGCTAGTCGTGAGTTCCAGGGTTGGGTTGGACCCAAGTGCAGGAAACCAATCCTTTAAAGCTCAGCTGTTTTGCTCCATTTTTATTTGCTTTAGTTATAAGGGACTAGCAAGTGCATGTAAAATGACATGAAAATTCTACCCAAAAAATGTTGTGGCGATCATTATTAGTTATTATTAATTACACATTTGTCCAGTGAGTCTAGGACTCATACCATTTTATTACAATTTTACATTTTTTAAATTACAACATTTTAATATGTTCAATTCTTCTTCCCCAACTCTGAGCTGATATGTAAATGATTACAGGTGTGATCTGATTAAACACTTGGTAGGGCCACATAAGTATGTAAAAGCCCTTCACCCACTATCTATAAAAAAGTTCTCAGAGGCAAATTTTTGGTAGTGTACCTCTTTGCCCAGTTGACAGGCTTTGAGATGGGGTGCATTATTGGACTGCATGAAGCAGTATGGATGTTTTGTCGAACCTCCTGCGATCTAGGCCATTTAGACCTAGCTGTTAGGAAGTGTCGGGAGCAGTGGTTCCAGTGAACAAACTGTAGAATGGCTTAGACTGACCAGTAGAAAGGATTTGATCCACTGACAAGCTCTAGCAGCCCATTTAGTTTCATTGTCCAGCATCCAGACACAGGTGTCACTTTCACTACGCACATGCAGTCTCTGCAGAAGCAAATCTGTTGTCACAGTGCCTATTACATTTCTTGCCATTGACAGCCAGCCACCATCAACTTTGTTTGCAGTTGAAACGTCATGAACAAGAATCCTGGCCTGCCCATTCACCAATTTTATCACCACTTGTCTATCGATGTGACCAGCTAGGACGCCAGCGTCAGCAGACTGAAGCCCATTTGTGTTGTAGAGGCATGTCTAGCAGTCAATAATCTCTCACCAAGAGGTACACTAAACCAAAAAGTAGCCTGTGAAAGCCTGTGAAGGAAGGACTTCCCAGTGTGCCCTCTACTGGCAAGACCCAGTGTCTAATCAGAACCACATCTGAATTCAGTTACATATGTGCCTGTGACATATTAAACAAACTGGGCAAATACTAACCAGTTCTTCAAGTATTTTTTGAATACTAAACCTAATAATCCTAATTTGTTTCTTACATCTCTTTTGTAATTATTGTTTTGAAAAAAGCACAGTGCTATACAGCTCGAAAAGATGTTTATATTGTATTATATTGTTATCCTTTTGGCAAGGCTCAGTGTCTAATCAGACCACACCTGTAATCATTTACATATCTGCCTGTGGCATATCTGCACAAACTGTATTTTTTGTTCGAATGAGTGTAGTTATAATGTCAATTTGCTTTCTATTTCAATTTATTAAGGTTTCAGTTAGACAGATTCTATTGTCTGTTAAAGGTCTGTTAAAATGCTGATTAGAAATCTAATATGACTAATTGGTTAGTCTTCTGTTATTTACAAAGAGCAAAAAGCACCTGGTGGAGGCTAATTTGAAAATGCAAATAGCTTTTACTGGCCAGCGTAGGCTAAGCTACTGTAGGTGTTCAGCATCAATAGTTGTAATCAGCACCAAACAAACACAGAAATATGTGCATATCATAGCAATGTTTTGAATATTTTGATTTTGACAATTAATGTTTCCTGACTGTTTAAACAGGTGAACATATCCAATAAACAGAGAAGTTGCCATATCTTTATTATATCAGTACTCTAGTGATAGTCTCTGTAGGCTTTACTTCTGTCAGTCTGCTCTTTGCCCCAGTCCTGCATGTTTGCTAATAGATCAGAGTACACTTTTTCTCTCCCACTGCATGTTATCAATATTATGTTAAAGGTAAAAGCAACAGTTGTATAGTTATCCTGCTAAGGTCCACAGCAACATTTAAGAGTCATTTAAGCTTACCTTGCTGTATATCTAAACCTTCAGATGAGTTAACAATCAGTTCTTGCATTATATGTGTGTTTAAATGACTTTTAGCTGACAATGATTTTGTATTAAGTTATCTCCATTCTCATACGTAGAGGTTTTAATGTCATACATTAGCATGTGTAATATGGATGTACTTGGATTTAAAATGCTTCTGCCTCTACAATTTGCTAATGATACATTTAATGTCCTGAATAATATTAAATCCAGAGGCTCTAAATAGACAATCTGTTTATAATCTTGTCGTTTATAATCTTGTAATTGCACTGTAATTCACATGCCTATTACTGGACTCCTGGACTCATAATTCATAATAATAAACAAACTTTGCGCTTGTGTCTTAGGTAATGCCGCTGTAATTAAGCCATCTGAGGTGTGTGTTCACACATCCAAAGTGATGGAGGATCTTCTGCCGTTGTACATTGACAAGGTTCGAATATTTGTATTCACAGAGTGCAATGGCATGCACTGAATAATATAAAGACAAAATCAGATCGTCTGATCCACAGCTTGTGCTTCCACAGTCTGATTTATTAATGCTTTAACAGTGTGATGGACCAAAGTCCTTTTCGTCTGACCATTATGTTCACTCCGTACAATGCCCAGGCGTTCAGCTTGAGCACAATGTGTGCAATGTTTGCTAAAGGAACAGCTACTGTGCCGCTAACATGAATGGACATATTCTGCTGGCTTATTTTTCCATGTTGATGTTTAATGTCAAACGTTCAATTTGTTGAGTTTATGGACGAAGGTAAACAGAGCGTGTTGCTAGCTATGAAAATTCCCCCTGCACGTACATTCAGCGCAGTCATATGGGTATATCTAGTACATATCTGGCAACCACCAACAGAAATGGGAAGCTTCGCTTCTACTCAAACCTAGAAATAAGCAATAATAACCAGACATGCACAAACGACATTCCCCATTTACAGTGCTTAAAAATTTAATAAAAAAAATTAGTGATTAATGCACGTGATTAATTAAATGCAATCACGACTGCACATGTTTCCTTGGAAGTAACCATGGAGAGAACGAGAAACCTAACAGACAATCATCACCTCCCTCGACAGAAAACCATATGAACCAGAGTGACTCAGGTGGTCAAGCGCTGGTTCCCAATGCTGACCCCCTCTGGTTCATATTCACAACTGAAAAGGATATGTTTGTTCCTCAGATCATGCGTTCTCTTCATCGGGTTATGCCTGTCCCTGAGACTTGGCCCACTGTTGTCCCACGTTCAGGTCTTTGTTGTTTTGACTTTTCAGGGGCATTCTGTCTTATCTTGGGGTTCAGAATTTACAAGGGGCAGAAAGTACAACGGGTTGTGTCTATGCTAGCCGGTGTAATACATTTCTGCAAAATTATGCAAAATCTGATGTCCTGTGTTGATGTTACTACATACTTCTTCAAGTCTTCAAGTGCCCCCACAATTGCTCAGAGGGGTTTTGGCCAAGTGACTATGGAGGAAAGTTCAAGGCAGTCAGCACTCCTTCGTTTTTGGTCTTCAAAGTTGTTCCAAAACTTTGAGGTGTGATTTGGGTCATCATTTGTAATGAAAAACATTACATTTAAGAAAAATACAAAACCATTTTCGTGAGTGATCTCAGACTTTTGACCATTTTCAATGTCATATCTGAGTATGTTATGAGTAAAGGTTCTCTTAACTTCTCAACATGCTGAGGGATGCTCAAAGTTGAGCATATGATGGTGGCTTTTACAATGTCTAATTATTCATATTAGTGTTCACTGGTATGTTAGCAGTGTTCTTTAGACTAAGCATTTAATAGTCAAATAAGCTCATCATTCTGTCGGTTATTATAAACAAATTGTTAGAGCTGCCATGGTAGTTTCACTTATGTTAGCTTGTTAGGTGTCTTTTGTATGTGTGATTAAATAATTGATTGATATTATATGGACGTAATGGTGGCTCTTTCAGGAGCTGTATCCTGTTGTTACTGGTGGAGTCCCAGAGACTCAGGAGCTACTGAAGCAGCGCTTTGATCACATCTTCTATACCGGTAACAGCTTAGTGGGCAAGGTGATCATGGAGGCAGCTGCTAAACATCTAACACCAGTTACTCTAGAACTTGGTGGGAAAAGTCCCTGCTACATTGATAAGAACTGCGACCTTAAAACTGCTTGTCGGTGAGTTTTTTCCGATCATATAAATGTCTAGATCAAACATAAATAAGTTACTAATATTATTTTTTCTACATGTAGATTAATGCATATAAATCACATAATAATAATAATATAAATCATTTGGTTCTAAGAATGTTTTTGTAACATGCTAAGTCTATGACAGACCTGGAAAAGGAAATCACCTTTCTGTTTACAGACGTATTACTTGGGGAAAGTACACAAACTGTGGTCAAACATGCATTGCTCCAGACTACATCCTGTGTGACCCCAGCATCCAAGACAGAGTGATCGAGGAGATCAAGGCCAATGTAAAGGTATGTTTGTGAATCCACGTATGCTTAGTGTAGTATCCTGAATGCAGTTCGGTTTACTGAAGTTTACCTTTTAGTGACATTGGGAATGAGCATCTTTGGCATGGTTTATTATAAGCTGCTCTAATAATATTGATAGTTACAGTATACAAGAAACTCCTCGATTTTTTACGATGAATTCAACTTACGGTGGATTTCTTGGAACCTATCACCATCGTAAGTCAGGGAGTACCTTTATTCCAGGGACAGTGTAAGTAGACTAAGGCATGGCAAAAGCTGTTCAATAATCATGACAAAAACCTATCCCCTTACAAAAAGCAAACCAGAATCAAAAACACACTCCTTTGGTGAAGAGTGGAAAAGATTGATTCTAACCCTAGACCACCATGCATGATTACTAATACAGGCTAATTCCATCACATTTGAATGGCAGATATACCTTAAAAGATAGACAAAGCATCATTTAATGCATCATGCCAATGTATCAAGCTGAAGGAAAGGAAAGTGGCTATGTTTGTGGGTCCATGTACATTCTGTTTAAATGTGCTTTAAATTATAAATATAATTTAATATTGGCTCACTGCTCATTTGGGGGGCAAGCTTATTGTGGCTTTGGTCCTCCGAGAACTGTTACTGTTTACCACAAGTAGAGCAGATAACTCCAAGACTAAATGACTACAAAGTGTAATATTTAGAGTGTGTAAGTCATGTTGTTTGTGATGTTTGGATGTAGGAAGTCATTTGGAAGTTGGAGCGTGTTCCTGAAAAAAGTGGTTCATGTAAAATGGACAAAACAACATGTATTTGAACCGAACATTTTACATATGATCGTTTCAGCATCATCATCGCAATAGTGCATAATAGTTACATTGCAGAATGTGAATTTTTTTATTTTGTTTTGTGCCGTTTCAACCAAGGCTTGTTTTTGTGATGGCTTTGGGGTCCACAGTGAACCATCCACTCATTCTTGATCAACAGCTAAATGAGCGATTTTGTTGCACAAAAAAAATCAATATCTGATAAATGGAATTATTTAGGCTACAAAAAGAATGTTGTTGACCAAAAAAAGATAATTTTGTTATTGTAATTTCACATTTTCTGTATTCAGTAGTCAGCAGACTAAACCACTGTGCAGCATATATGAAAGGGGTATGCAATCCAACAAGTATTTTCGGTGTATTACTTTTATTATTTAACAGAACATAGTAGTTATGTTTACAATGATTATATTCAGGGAGAACTCTGTTTATCACATTAAAGGCTGGATGTAGAGTCCAATTCATGTGACTCAAGTCCACTCCTCTGTTTTGGCATGTCCACCTTTGCTACCTCTGCTGGTCAGATGTGGTACTGCTGAGTTCCACTGGTGGAAGTGAAGCAGTCAGACCTATCAGTGTATTTATTTGCATTTAAAGTGACAGGGTGTGATGGGGAAAGGACACAATGACTATTTTTCTTAGCACATGGCGTGTACATGCTTTTTTGACACTTACATTGCCTCAAATGTACACTAACAGAGCCTTCATTTTTATATCCATCACTGAACAAAAGCCAGTATTCACTCCATCTCAGCTTCACCATAAATGTTTAGTGTCGTATCACACGACATGTTAGCTTATTATATTTGTAAAATTGCAGTTAAAAGGACATCACCTTTAATGTGGTGTTTTATTAATGTTCTTGAAGGACTTTTACACTGAAAATCCAAAAACATGCCCAGACTATGGACGCATCATAAACAAGCGACACTTCAAGAGAGTGATGGCACTGATGGCAGACAGCACTGTGGCTGTGGGAGGAGATCATGACGAGTCAGAAAGCTACATTGGTAAACGCTTTTAGCTCTATTACTGGTCTGGCATTTGAAGGACTTTTAATAAATCCTATATCACTTGGCTAATAAAGCTACCTGGATACATCAAGCAGCCTGTCCTGCTGGTGTTCGGTTCTGAAATGATTTACTAGTTACAAATCTTGTACAAAAATCCTCTACAAAAGTTGATGTTCATCTAACCCTGGTGATTCTGTGCTTGCTCATTTAGCCCCTACAATACTAAGAGATGTGAAACCTGAGGCAAAAGTCATGCAGGAAGAGATCTTTGGGCCTCTGCTGCCTATCCTGACCGTTCGAAGTGTGGATGAAGCTATCAAGTTCATAAACGAGAGAGAGAAACCTCTTGCCCTCTATATCTTCAGCACAGACGACAAGGTAAAAATAATGTGCCAATAAAGTTGAAACATTTACCCGATATAGCAGTTGTGTTTAAGTAAGTTGGTAAGATATAAAAAGTAATGTTATTAAGCAGTAAGGGTTTGTGGAAGATATTCTGCCTCCCTACTATATCCTATCACAGGTGGACGGTTCCTTTGACGGCTCAACACATTTCCATCAGGTTTAACCATTCGTTGTGTCAATTTTCATAAGATAAATGACCAGAGATTGCCATGTAGCCTTTTTGTGTACTGTTATGTCAATATAAAAGACATTTTTTAGAAGTCAACTGTGTGCATGAACATGTTTGTATGCAACCTTGCAATCTGCAGTCAGATTTCCATTGGAATTGACATAACATTGCCATTGACTCTTCAGTGCACGTGCCTTCAGTTGTCACAGACAGAGGAAATTTCACTTGGTGTTGTTCTGCGGTGGCTGGACATAAAGTCCATAGACATTGGTCTTTAACGCAGAATGATTGCAGCTAGGGGGAGCAAAATTTCAAAGTTTTGTACATCTCGTCTGATGTCATAGAGAAGACAGTTGTGAAAAATGTGTGTGAACTGATGTATTTCTCTAGAACAGGTTTTTACCTTTGTCACAGAGTGAATATATTAGTATTTTTAAAATTATATATAAAGTATTCCTAATTATAGGATGTGTTCCGCCTGAACCTAAACTGACAGTACATTTAAAATCCTGATGTGGCCAATTTGCTTGATTTGAAATGTTTTACACATAATCAACATAATCATATAATTTTGCTTGGAAAAAGCAAATGTTTAAATTGCATATTCACTTTTTCACATCTGGGAATCTTTCACAAAATATGAAATGTTCATAAAACGAAGTAAGCGATAAGCAGCAATTCATAGGAGTTTTTGCTCTTCATTTTTGCTCTTTTTCTCTTGAAGCTCATCAAGCGTATGATTTCGGAAACTTCAAGTGGAGGTGTTTTGGCTAATGACTGCTTGGTTCACTTCTCAGTCAACTCTCTACCCTTTGGGGGTGTTGGTGAGCAGAAAGTCTTCCTAAATGACATAGCATTTTACTTACTTGCACATATTATTTATTTACACTTTAACTGGTGTGGACATTATTGTTTAAAGTGTTTTAAAAGTAATGGAAAACTAGGTTTAGTTATTTCTCGGCCACTCGGTTTTAAAATGAAAAAAAGGTTTGTGTCTCCCCCTGCAGGCAACAGTGGGATGGGCTGCTACCATGGCAAGTTTACTTTTGACCAGTTGAGCCACCTTCGAGGCTGCCTCATTAAGCAGCTAAAGATGGAGGGAGTGAACAAAATGCGCTATCCACCACATACGGCCAAGAAACTGGACTGGGCCCGCTTCTTCGTTCTCAAACAAATAGAAATGGCCAAGCTGGGCCGCATGGCTCTCTTGGCTATGCTGGTTATCATTGGTGCTGTGATGATACAGGTAATAACTTTGTCTACTCTGGTTTTAATAATGTCAATTTTTTTATAAAAACTATTGGTATTAATTTTCCACAATATGCCAACATGTTATTTGTTATAATTTCAAATAGATAAAAGAGAATCACGCTGTCTAAAAAACATTATATAATAAAAGCTATGATCTAAGAATTCAAACAAACAAATATTCACATGTACCATATCTTACTTTCAGTGATGTCAGTGTAATGTAGTGCTGCAGATCTGATTGTCCATCTAACACTCAAAAAATAAACATTTACCTCAGTTATTTACCCTGATCATCATTTATTTCAAAGGGAGATAAGTTCAGGTTCATGGGGTTCAGATAGCAAGATTGGGGATTACAATCATATACATAATAAACCTAGATACCTGGATCAGTCGTCGCCATGTTGGTCCATGCAAATTCTCATAATTCTCTGAAGATTGTACTAGAAAAGCAAGCCTAATTAATTTTTTAAAACGCATAATAATACAATAAAACAATAACAGTAATAGATTAACAATAGTAGATGTAGTATACATAGTAATATAATAGATCTGTAGTATAGTAGTCACTGTTTTACATATTGTATTATACTATTTGCACCACATATTCTATAATTATTATATATATGTTCTATAAGTTTATATTGTTATTCTATTATGTTATTAATAGGATTATTTGTTGGACTATCTCTTATTGTATTCATAGCTTAATTATATGTCGTACGATAATTTCTATTGTATATTTTAACTGGAGTCTAAGCATTTTTAGACTCGACATAGATCAAATAGGCCTTAAATATAAAAACGATTCATTAAAACCGGTTGGGAAATAATTAGGTTATTGTGCATTTTAAATAGGAAAAATACAGCTACTATTTTTTTACAAGACAGTAGTTTCGCCTGGACCAATATGGCGGACACATTGACGTGTTAATGCCAATGCGGCATTTAGGAATATATGTCTATGATTACAATATTCTATATATTATATGGAATTTGTACTACATATTAATTTTGACAGAAAGTGTTGCTCAAAATGCACAAATGTGCAGGACATATTAGCATTACAATAATAGTTAATAGTTAAGTGATGTTTCAACTTGAAACTAACTGCATCCATTTTTCAAATTTAATTAGAATATCACAAAGGTCAAAGAAACATACCAACTAGATTATTGTGGTATATTTAAACAATTAGTTACTACTGTGTT
>JAYJMA010107173.1:0-19339 GCA_036873895.1 Parotocinclus cabessadecuia | reverse complement strand
GTTCTCTTTCTAATCAGAGAGAGAGAGAGAGAGAGAGAGAGAGAGAGAGAGAGAGAGAGAGAGAGAGAGAGAGCAAACTGGAATGGTCTGGTTTTGGTTTGACTCTAAGGAGCCATCAGCTCCCGTTAGATGTTTGTCTATAGGACGAACTATTTATAGGAAAGAAGCCTCTCAAACAACCATTTAGAATACTGTGAATACCGTGTAAATAAGCTATCACTCACAGGATTAGATTCCTGATGGATTCATATTTCAGCCTGTATCTATATCAGCCTGCTAACATGATGTAGATGCCTCTCTTATTTCAGCCACTAGAGTTGGGGAGACTTAAGTCACATGACTTGACATGAGTCACACTTAAGACTTGCTTAATTGACACTGATAACCAACTTTGACTTGGTACTATGTATGTATGTCCATATATTTAAGAACGCTTGCAAAAAAAAAACATTTTTTACAGCCCTTTTTGTTGGTTTGTTTTGTTTTAACCTTTTTTACATCTACCTTTTTTTGTGCTGCTGCTATCCCAACACACATCCCTTACATCTGCACATTGTGTTCTCTGGGATGGACCCCCTCACGACCCTTACCAAGACAACTGGGGGAAAAACATGGGGCAAGAAAACACAATTATAATTGGAAGTTAAGCAACTGGCTCACAAGATCAAAAAAAGACCAAAAAAATGACTGGCCATTAACTTTTACAGCATTTAGTAGACACAGTAACTGATACAGTTCCTGTCCTTTAACCGCTAGGCTACCACAGGCCAATGGTCAGGTATTCAATCCTCAAAAAAGTGAACTCTTGCAAAGTATGACAGTACCAAAATAGGGTGTTTAGTATTGAGGTGTTTAGTACAACCCATTTCACTGCTGCTGTTTGTCTAAGTGAATTACATGCCTTTATTCTTTAGATTTTTTATATGTTCGAGAGGTTCCTGTTCTATAAATGTCAGGTGTGCAATGAACAGTAGTACGCTTCCTTTACTTCGATAGTAAAGTGCTCTTTAAAAAGGCATGTTTTATATTTGTAGGTCATAATAATTTTTGGATAAATATACGTTCTAGGTGTGTTGCGCTATAGTCAGGCTACGTAGGTGAACAAGGCCAGCACTCTGTGACCATGCTTGTGCCGTGCCTAGAAAACCAAACGGGTTCTTGATCAAACATCACAAAGCGAAGCTCCTAGCAGCAGCTGCTCTCTGGTTCTACCTGGCAACAGTTGTTTGCGTTAGAGCAGTTGTTAAGCTTGACTCAGTTATGCTGCACAAATGAGTGACTCTAGGCTCTAAAGTATAGACCAGAAGACCAGAAGTGGCAATGCTTTAAAACAAAACGAGATCCTTATTCTAGTAAATCAGGCAGGAAACCGGCCTGTAACAGCAGTCGGTTAAAATATGAGGCTTATCTTGTTATTCTGTTGCATTATTTACAGACCCCACTATGTTAAATACGACTTTACAATAGAAAGACAATACAAAGGATGCAACAAGGCCTCCAAAAGCCTTTTTTAGAAGACACAACAGCATAACCGGTGACCACAACTTCTAAGAGAAGGACTCGCCTACATGAAAAAGCCATTGTTTATCTCATTGTCAAGTTAATTACAAAATAAAAGCCAATGACCAGTGACCTGACTCTCTGTATGGACTCCTTGTAATGTAGTAAACATTTAAACAGTGCTCAAATCATCCTGTAACGACGTGCCGTTGCTCGTTATTGTTATTATGATATATTTTATAATTAGTAGTATTACCGGTTGTAGATCTAGTAGTATTGTTGTTATGCATCACATTTAAAAGTGATCAGGTCACACAACAGTCTCAAAAAAACCCACCAGTGCAAGGTAAGGGTTTGAAATATGTTTTTGGGTGGTCACAAACTTTTGACTAAATGCTGTATATGCTCTTTTTTGAACACAAGTTATAGTGGCAAGCACTACAGGATAATGTACTGTTTATGGACTCAGCATGAGCTACCTGTTGCTACTGAGATAGTACAGAATTCGGAAGCATTCATTACCAAGGGATGCTCCAGGAAACGTAGTAAAGTTTTGACAAACCGGAATGCAAGAGAATGGCCTCGGTCCAAAGTCTGTAGTTTATCAGGGAGATGCTAGTTCGGTCAAGTAAATAGGCTAAACTCTGGGAAAGCTAATTCACCCAGTCGAGGTTCGAGCTCATTGATAACAGGTGCTCACACCTCTCACCAGCTCTGTGCATTTCAGTCTTCCGCAGATAAAACGATACGAAATGTAAAAGTGTAATGGTGTGTGAAATAAGATCCACAACATGTGCGTCCTAATAGAAGGTTCAGGTCCCAGCAGGAAAGAAAAGGTCTGATAGGGCAGGGGCGAATCTGAGTCATTCTGGACGTCATTCTGACGCCCTGTCGTGTGTACATTATGCTGGAGTGTGAGAGTGCTCCGAGCAATTAAGGTAGAAATTCATTAACGTCCACTGGCAATCACTCATCGTTTAGGTCGAGCGTTACGTCATAACGGAAAGGAAAATCCTCAGTATCTTTAGAGCGGAATTATTTTAGGACCTTATCTAACCGTTTCTGTCATAAAGCTGCTTGTGGTCATTTGTCAGATGTAATTAATGTTATGATATTTTTTGCTCTGCGTCCTTTATGGTCCAATCAGATCATTTGTTTTTCGTTGTCGTTGGTTCGCTGGAAGCCTCTGGATCCTTAGGCTTCTTTTTCACCGTGTCTTGGTTCTTTCTCGCTCATCTTTTCTCGGCGTCTCAACACTGTCATTTGTCAAGGATGCGAGGTTGCCGTGACAACGTTTCTCTCGCGTTCTCTTTCGCTCCTGCTTTCTCTCCCTCCCTCCTCATTCTGTCACTGCAGTTCACCAAGGCTTTGCAGACGACCGAGGATGATATTTTATACATGTGCACCGTCCAGCAGCTCAGACCATCACACAGAGGAGGAGCAATGTCAATCCATCATTAAGATACAGGAGTTAGGCAGGAATATAAATGTACATATTTGACTGTATATTAATACACATTATACTGTGACGTATTTCACCTTGTAAGCATGTGAGTCTTATCTATTTATGCAACTCTGTATGAAGACGTGGGCACTTGGCTCATGTCTGCAGCCGCTAGAGCATTTCCAAAACGCTGAGCTGATATGATATGTAATCTGCTGACAGAAGGTCACCTGTATCGTCGCTAGTCATCTCCCAAGTTCAAACCATCTGGAAGGCTTGCTAGCCGTTGGATAATTGTTTGCACAGCTTTCAGAGGTTCAGTCTCATTCATGACCTTTCAGACCAGAAGACGATGGAGCGACTCTGTTCAGAAGATAAAGAAAGAGGAAGGTGCTTCGTTCACTGCGAATAACCCTGTTTAAAAGAAACCCTCTATGATCACCTTTAGATTTTCCACACAGCAATTTTAATCAAATCATTCCTAAAGCAAAAGGCCACTCGTGTGCTTTGATGGCTTTACTCACCCTGCTCGGTTTCCCCTTTATTGTGACAGGATTAGGCTTAACAGTGGTTATCGGGCTGAAATGCAAGTGCCCACACACAGCTCAAACTGCACCAAGGTCTTAAGCCACCAATGTTATAATGAACATGTGTAATTCATTCTCAGTCTCCTCACTAGAATACGGGCTGGTCAGACAGGGAATGTATGCAGAACCAAAAACAGTTCCTATAGCCTATAGTGGCAAGTATTTATTGTGAGCTCCCTTTTGACCTGAGCAATAGTCGCATCAGGAAGGGTCTTTTTCGAAGGGTAGCAGCCAGGAAACGACTTTTTCCGGAAGGGGAACAGGTTGGAAAGGCTAAGATATGAGTAAGCGCACAAAGCTTGGAATGAAGATCGGTGGAGAAGAGGATTATGCGGTGACGAATCCAAGTTTGAAATTTGTGGATCAAATCGTAGACAGAACAGAATATATGGTCGTTATAGCGTTGCAAAATAGCAAATCTAAAGGCGGCCTAAGACTTTTGCACAGTATTACATGTTAGCATGACCATGCATGCAACCTGTGGAGAACCTGTGTCTTTAGATCTGTTCTAAATCCATCTGTTATTTATAAGATTTACAGCCTGCAGTAGCTGAACTAGCCTCTATAGATAAACGAGAGCTGTAACATAGGCACAATAAACAGTGTAATCTAGTGTAAACGTCTAGTCAGCGCTAGTCTGATCTTAGACCTTTTAGAGCTGTTATTAAAATCTGTAATGAAGTTTGCATGTTCTCCCATATGGGTATGATATGTATATCTATATCTGTGTGTATTACTGAACCCAAAGCCATGTGTTTCTCAGTGTTGCTACAATGAAAGGCCCTATTTAAACATGCAATAGGAACAACATGGTAATGCCTGGATAAAGAGCAATCCAACCCTGTGTTTCTTGGGCTCTGCAGGCCCACACATGGTAATCTCAGTACTCCTGGTCAATATGCAGAGGGCAGATGGCCGAATTCTCACGCTAAACCCGGCTTATTTACATGAGCGGAAGAAACGAGATAAGATCATAATGAATGGAGAATGAGAACAGTGAGAAGGCATTTCAGTGGAGAGGGTTCGTGTGTTAATACAAGATGGTGAATATTGGCTGATATAAACTAAGGATGGGTTTAAATTTCACCTGACTTTGTCTCCAGGCACTGATTTATTGCACGTATCTTTTAATTTATGCTGTTTCAGCGCCGTTGCAATGCTCTCGCACACTATCACTCCACTCTGAAAATCCATTTGCAAATTAGGTTCCATAATTATTCCACAGTTCACCTATTAGGCCTTGAAGCCAAACAGTTTCCCAGCCAGATTTCTCAGAATGTTTATGTTGTTTGGTGTTTAGCGGGATACTTGAGCCTAGGAGCTGTTTGGAATGGGTATGGATAAAATAATACGTGGGATCTTGATTTGTTTTTCTGCTTTTACACTCAGGCAGGTTCTGTTTTTAACATAAATACGATATACTGGTGCATTTGAGGTCCAGAGAAATACAGTTTTTATCTGATACACAATGTGTCAACCAGCAAGTGACGGTTCAGTAACAGGAGTACTGTCTTATCTGGAGGACTGTTGCGTGCGCACGCACACGCACACGCACACACACAGACCCCAGTGAGACTGTTGACACACACCTATCTGGCCTGTAGTGCCTTTGTGTAGCTAAATGTTATCTGAGGCAGTCTGTGATGCACTGCACCTTGCACTTATGCAGTACGTCCAGCAATTACACAGGTACAAAGGGTCAGCAGGCCATCAGAGCCCCACTCTGGACTGTCAGCCTCTTTAACCGTCTCTGTCTCCACGACTTTGGGCTTGTGATACGGGTGAGTCATACAGCTCTCCCAGCTTTCAGCATACTGCCTGATTACCAATGATTGCACTCAGGCCACATTTAAATGCCTTTGTGTGTTTGACGGGTTGGACAGCCAGCATTGTGCTGCAAAAACCATTTATCATACGATTACTTCATTTAAATGGCAGTAAATCAATCAAAGCAATGGAAGGTACACAGAGGAAAGATCCAAATAATAAAAAAAAATAAATACATAAAATTTAATTAAATTAATAATAATAACACTAGTTAAAATATTGTTAGTAGTGCATTATTATTATTATTATTATTATTACTACTGCTCACAAAAATGAGGGGACACCCCAAAATGAAATATCCCACAATACAATATGGCCATTATTTTTGTGAGCAGTGTATATACAGTGTAACTACACTTTAGATACACCCGTTGACATTTGGGATGAGGAAAGATGATAGATTTCCCAATAAGGGAATGGTATTTATCAGTGAAACACTGACACCTGCTGGTTAAATTACATAATACCATTCCTGCTATTAAACTACGTCACTCTGGAAGAACTTTCCGCCAGAGATCAAATACTAAATTAATACTCTGCTCATAAAAATTGTGGGATATTTCAAAGTGTAATATCCCCTAATTTTTGTGAGCAGTATATGTCCTGTTTCTTTCCCAAGTTGCATAAGGTCCGGCATAGGAGAGGCGTTTATTGTACTTACAACCATGGGTCCTGTTTAGGACAATAATAGGATTGTGTTGTAAAGTTGTTTGTTGTGAGTGTCCAAGAAGAACTTTTTTTAAGGCTAAACTCATAACCTTGAAATGATAATAAGGTTTAAAGTCCCATGTACTGTATGTTCTTAATAGGATGAAAGTCTCAACTGTTATGCTGTAATAATTGCCGTGAATCAGACCTGAAGCAGCCTTGAGACTTTGTATGTGTGCATGGTGAATTTATAAGATTATATATATATATTTTTTTTACAGAAAAACAGTCAAAGAAAAAATAGTTTACATTGATTGGATTCAGAGGAAGAGGTGGGGGTCCAATACTTAGGGCCACGGAGTTACAAAGCAAGGTTGCGATTAAATTCTGGCTTTGCCAATCAGCCATTGTTGGGTTCGTAGCCTTCAACTCCTAAATGGATATATCAGGAACAATAATACAGCTATATTCAGAGAGTCTATTATAATGTTGCTTCTCCTGTGGCTAAAATGTGCAACTGAGAACAGCTATTGCTGAGGACCTGGAGGCAAACCATGAGCTGAAATGGGAATATAAAGTTACGGGGCCTTATGATGGTCCCATCCAGGTTGCTACTCATACAGTGGCGATACAGAAGTTTAGGTACTGTTAACCATTAGTAAAATAATTCACTGATGCTATTAGGTTCTTCAGCAAGACCTATCTTAGGCCTTAGGCCACCTAGTACTTGTCTTACTCTTGTCTCTGTTTATACAGACTCTTGATTGCTTGCAGCGTCATTATGCTGGACTAGATCCATTCCAGAGGGCTGTAGGACGTCTCGTTCAGAAATTCTCTCAGAGTTACGTCCTACTTTTTGAGGCATCAACAAGGAAATGCTGCAAACCTGATGTGCTAAAATGAAGCATTTCTAATGGAGTCTGTCTCAGAATTTTAGAAAACAAGCATGTACCCTAACCTTAAACCCTAACCCTAAACCTAAACTTAACCCTGATTAAATTTACAACAGCTCCTAATTTGCTAATCCCAACTGTAGAAGCCAGGCAGGGGTCTGCTGTAGATTCCCTATCTAAGCACCAGTTTATGCATTGTCATGGGGGGAATCATTGCAACCTCAACCCTTACCCCCTAACCCAACCCTTCATCCCTAATCCCTAATATAAAACCCTGACATTTTACAGAAGTATTGAGTAATTCTACTATAGTATTTACAGAAAGAACAGATCAATGAAATGCATAGATGGACTGCAGAAACCATCAGGAAAATAAACCATTAGCAAAATTATAGAAATAACATGACAATGTCTTTTATAAAACTGTTACAGTCATGATATTTAGTCATAAATATTTTGCTAATTATAATACAAACTAATCAGAAACAGCCTAATCAACAACAAAAACACGCTCTCTCACACACAGTTTAAGGGTTTTTTGTCCATTTTATATTTTTTATTCATTAAGGAAACGCATTATTACTACAAATTACAAATGACACTAAGAGCGAAATCACATCAGCCTACAGAGCAGAGCAGAACATTCAGCGATATCATACACAACTCATTCAAATAGTTTACTTTTTGTTTTTTGGTTGTTTTGACTTTTTTTTTTCTTTTTTCCTCAAGCTCATGAGAGTAACAATAGTGAACTATTAACAGATTTTAAATACCTTACACACGTGTGTTTAATAGCTATGGCTTTATGGAATAATGTGTAAATAAATCAGATCTAATTCCCTTAAAGAAACCTGCTTTTTTTTTACCTAACATGGCTAAAATAAAATTATACTGAATTTAAAATTAACTTCTCTCTCGCATTGGCCAATTCAACGTCTTTCATTTACAACAGAAAGTATATAGAATTGTATTTTTCTTTTTTAATCCATGCTATAAAACCGATGCACTTCATCACAAATGAGATCATTAATTAATTACTGCAGCTCAAGTGAAAATCAAAAGAGCTGCAATTCTGTACTTGTTTACTTCTGTGGCACTGAAATATCAAATTAAAATGTTAAAAATATCAAGAAATAAAACTCAAATGATAATTAAACACAAAGCTGATTACATCATCCTCATCTTTAACCAATCACAAAACGCAAAAGTCCCATGTTCATTTCAGCCACGCCCACATGACTTAAGAGGGTGGTGTTGTGGTTTAGTGTCATCAGATGGGGCAGAGTCTTCGCCTGGTCCTCGCTTTATCCATCAACCCAGCATGGGGCGTGTGGCTTGTGTAACTGGTCACCACGTTCAGTTTCTGTTCTTCAAGTAATCGGGATGAAGGATTTATTAACAATCTGAGTAACAATGCTGCTGCTGATGAAGAGCAGGATAAAGATGTTTATGGTGATGTGTCAGACACATGGATGCTGTCCGTAGTGGATGCAGTGGAAGACATGATGTTGTGGCAGATGGAAGTAAGTGTGTGTGTGTGTGTGTGTGATTGATCGACTATTGGATGGGAAGAATTGGCATCGGTATGGCAATGGTAGTCAGGTTTAAGATGGCATTAAAATAAGGCAGCTGGATCATTTCAGTCATGATGAAGAATGAAAACAGTTTCAGCTTTCATGGGTTTGATCTTTTCTGTTCAGTCTCTTTCCCTCCGCTGAACAGCAAACAAGTCCAAACAAAACAAAACAAAACAAAAAAAACCCCCACCCATCTCTCAGCCAATGACGCAGCTCTAGGCCGAGTTTGACGTCCAGCTACAGCACGGCCACTAAATCAAACCGGATCAGATCCAAAATCAAGTTCCAACCAAAGTGAGTAAAATCAGAATCGTTTCCTTCAGCATTTTGTCTCTCTTGCTGTGTCCGGTCTGAAGCTAACAAACCAGAGGAACGGAAGATCCGGATTCACCTTCTGCCGTGCTCATTCGTTGCATGGTGTGTGTGGGGTGCCTGGATGCCAAGCAGCAGAGGATTATGGGTAACCAGCGTATAACGGCAAGCACAACGATGTTAGTTTGGCTTCGTATCGTTGCTTGGGTGGGTGGAGTCAGAACCAGGCACAGGCTGGGATTCATGGAAGTGACGGGTGGAGGAGTGAGAGGGCTGGCACCGGCGTCCATCGCCGCTGGAGGAGCGACGCCTTCGACCCTCATCAATAGGAGGCTGCAGGGAAAAAAAAAAAAAAAATAGAAACCATTAACACAGCAATGAAATTATAAAAAAAACAAAATAAACAAACACTACTACTGATCAAAACCAAAAGCATTGAAGATCCCACAGGCACATGAGAACAATATAATGACATTTCAGGGTGGTACTGAAAGCCAAACTAATTCAATCTGGTCCTCTTGTAGAGTTTCCTATTCTGAAATCTGTTTTCTCTCTCAGGAATTCCTGCTCTGCAGCACAGAAGACAAACTGTAGGTATTCAACGTAGCCGTGGTTCCTCCACTAAAGATAGGTTCACAGTTCCTGAGAAGGTGACGGTTGTTGGGTCAACATTTACTTACATCCACTCTAAAATCCTCCAGCCGTCTGAACTTGCTTAAGTACTCCTGCAGCTTCGGATCAATCTCCAGATTCTTGGCTTTAGAGTATTTCAGAAAAGCCCAGAATTTTTCCAAACCATAGAGCTGACCTGTGCAGAACCAGGACAAAATATCAGGAACAAACCAGTCCCAATCATCCTCAGAATCGTTCAACAAATCCTTCAGACCACATTCTGTTTTGTTTAACGTCACACATCTATTAAAATTCACAGCTATTAACTGAAAGTAATATTTAGCTACAATAAACAATGGCAATAAGAAGTCTCCACAAACAGTGAGGCAGTGTGTGTGTGTCTGACCTGCTTCATAATCTCTGATGGTTTCCTCCTGGAAGTCTCTGAAGACCTCAGGTCTGAACTTCCTCTCCAGTCCATAACTGTAATAACTAAACAAACACTCCAAACCATACCTGAGGCCCGCCCACACACACACACACACACACACACACGAAGCCGTCTTCTTACGAGTTATACCGATTGCGTATTCAGCTTTTCATTTTGCGCGTGAATAAGCTTTTCTGAGTAGTAATGCCACGTTGTTGCCGTAGTAGTCTGTTACCGAGGATTTTAAAAACTCCAGAGTACCACTTTTTTCTTTTTAAACGGCTCCAAAACTAAGGATTTCGGGACTTTCCGGTATTGTTTCGTGCTAATAACGTTTGTAATAATAATAACTATTATAATAACAATAAGAATAATAGTAATCAAGACAATAATAATGATCATAAGATGATGATAATAAGAAAGTTATATTAATAATAAGGATAATACATAATCCTTGAGTAGTAAATAGTAATAATATTGACCACGTAATATTAATAATAATAATAATAATAATAGGAGTTTTATTAAAAGGGAAAAAGTTTTTTTTTTTTAATACAGAATGTGAACTTATTTTTTTCAAACTGCATTTTGATGTAAAGTTTTACAGAGCGGTGAGTTTTTAAAGAGGTACTGGATTTCCGTTTTGGGCCAATTTTTAGTTTGTAGCTTTAAAGTAGAATTTTTTTTTTTTTTTTTTTTAAACTCTTTAAGGTCGGCAAAAGTCAGACGTTCCTTTGAACTGGAGTTTGTTTGGGCCTGATGGACTAAATAGATTCTATATTATATTTTCTATTCCTTTCTAACTCGTTTATTGATCACGTTTTCTGCCGTATTTGTTGTATCATCTTTTTACTCTCTGTTTTATTTTTTTAAGAGTTTTTTTTAAGAGTTATTTTATGAAGATTCGTGTACCCAGTTGTGAGACTTTTATTTTAAAGGAGGAGCGCTATAACAATAAATGGTGCTTCGAACACTTTTGATCTTAGCCTAGAGGAAGAACTTCTTATTTTACTGGAGTAATCTTACCCCTGTTTCCTTTTTTTTTTTTTGGTGGGGGTGCAGGCTCTCTGTGGTCCCTGCTGGGTGCCGTGCTGTACGCGGTTTACATCGTTATGCTAAAGAGGAAAGTGGAGCGAGAGGAGAAGCTCGATATCCCCATGTTCTTCGGTGAGTAGGTTCGCTCCGCTCCCTTTTTAATGGACATTTTCTGCAGTTATAAGAGATAAGTACTTATTACTTTCAAAGTGTAGTCATAGTATTTAACGGTATTGTTTAAAAATGTCAATAAAATGCCCCCTTTTTAAAAACCTTTTTTTTTTTTTTTTTTTTTTTACTAATTTCAATCGGTGAATCGATAAAATCGTGACTTTTATTTTGTTTTTTTTGTGTCGATTTCACCCGCGCCGATCCTAATTTCACCGTGTTCACCGTGCGTTAAATAACCCTATTTTTAATTTCTGGGGAACACCGTTTCAAAATGATCTAACTTGCTTGATACGGATACGGTCCCTTTAAAAATTCAGAGTGTACCCGTTTGTGTTCTGGTACCTGTTCCGGTTTAAGACTCCCTTTTTTAGGGCCGATTTTATCGACCCCGATTCGGCTTTACCGGTTCCAAGTCGCGATTCCGAAACGGTCCAAAAGTTGTAGAGACGTTCGAGAGGAACGGTTACCGCTGTTTTTATTTCATTGCTCATATTTGGCACGCGCCTATTACGTTTCGGCTCTCCGTCTTCCCACAATCCTTTGCGCCTCCCTCTGGTGCTCTAACGGAAACGGGAGCGAAACAGAACCGCCCGATGATGGACGTGACCCCATGTCTCACCGGTCCCGAGATGGGCAGGTTTACGTCGTAGGAACCGAGGAACTCTCGGGGCGTGGTCGGGCCTGGTTTATGGACGTGATCGATCACGTCACACACTCCCAGTCCCTCGTTAAATAGTCCCTTCGCCACATCACCTCCGCTATGAGAACAGACTGTCCACTTGGACTTCCCTTAACGTTAAGATGCTCTTCTGTTTCCAGAACATCTATGTGATTTGCTGTTCTGTATCTGTGTGTGTGTGTGTGTGTGTGTGTGTGTGTGTGTGTAGGCTTTGTGGGTTTGTTTAACATGCTGCTGTTATGGCCCGGGTTCGTGATGCTGCATTATTCCGGGCTGGAGCAGTTCGAGATGCCGAGTCGCCTGGTCATCAGCTGCATTCTGATCAACGGCCTGATCGGAACCGTGCTCTCAGAGTTCCTCTGGTTATGGTACGTGACCCGGCGGGGTGGGATGGAGGTCAGGGTTTGGTTAGAAGTCTAAGGTGTGTGTGTGTGTGTGTGTGTGTGTTTTATAGGGGCTGTTTCCTTACGTCATCACTGATCGGGACTCTGGCTTTGAGTCTAACAATCCCTCTGTCCATCATCACTGATATGTGCCTGCAGAAGGTAGGAGCATTTGGGAAAGGTTTTGTGTTGCTGTGCGTCTCTGATGTTATTTATCTGTCCGTCCGTCTGTCCGTTTCCTAGGCTGCTTTCTCGTGGTTGTTCTTCGTTGGAGCCGTTCCCGTCTTTCTGTCCTTCTTCCTGGCTGCTTTCCTCTTCCACTATAATAACTGGGACCCAGCGATGGTGGTGCTGAGGAGGCTCGTCTCCTTCCTCTGCCGCAAGCCGCGCAGCCACAGGTGACCGTCTCACTGACCTGACGCAGGGCCGACCGGAGCACGCCTCGGATCGGGGGACACTGATTTATTGATTTATTTATTTTCTGTAACCTTGTGTTTAAATCGGATGGGAGGGGGGGGAATGGGAGGAGGGGAAATGTGAGGAGGGGGAATGGGAGGGAGGGGGAATGGGAGGGGATCGCCGAAGCGTGCCGCAGGGACTGAGGTTTTGTTGCCCTAAAGTTCCACGGTTTCCATGGCAACCACTCATGAGCAGAAGAGAAAAGACGTTGACTGATCATAATAATAAAGTAAAATTTAATAATAGTAATACATAAACCTTGAGTAATAAATAGTAATAATAATAATCATATCAATAATCATTCTATTTTTTTTTTATTTTTTATTTTAAAGAGGATGAAAAAAACTTTATCTTATATACATGCATTCAAACACTCAGCCTCATTCCTCATGTTTTAAAATAATATTTTGCATCCCTTAAATAAATAAAAAGGAATTCATGCAATATTACTTAACTTTACTAAAGGTTACTAAAGGGATGTTTGAAACTTAAGGGAACTCTTTAGGGATTTAAAGCTAAAACACTTTAGAAAAGATAAGGGAAATTCACTAAAGGTGTTTTTTGCGATGTGTGTGTGTGTGTGTGTGTGTGTGTTTTGTAGATTCACAGATAACACTGAGCAGTGTGAGAGTCTGATTCCTTTGCAGAGCTCAGCCCTGGACATGGCAGGTTCCTGTTCCTGATTTAATTTGACGAGGTAAGTTTCTTACCCTCTAACGTCGTAACCGTCAACTTTCAGTTTTAGGACGTTACCAAACAGTCGAACTGATTTGGAGCCTTTTGATGCAGGGACGGAGAGACGTAGGAAGTCTCGGTCTCGGCGCCTCCTATCGTTTCCTGTTCGCACACGCAAACCTGCGGGCTGGGATTTCTCAGACCTGGCAACCAGCGGCCACGCTCTGCGATCTAACACGGACCTCAGAGCTTGAGCTTCCACACGAGGAGCAACCGAGAGCAGAGTGTGAGCAGAACGACGTCCGATTAAAGCCCTTCACATTCACATTTCACATCTGAGACACTAAACCGATGTTTCTAACAATGGAATAATTATTATTTAATTCGTAAGTGTTCACAGTGTAAACACCATCAGTAAACACTTCTGCAAAAAGTGTGCAGGTCTTGTTCTCGTGGTCACTTTTTAAAAAAACGATTAAGTATCAGGAACCTGAACAGGGACGGTCGGAATGAAATAGTCTTTTATTTATTTATTTATTTATTTATTTTATTTGTTTTCGTACAGCAGAGCATTCTCTTAAATTCTCTTAAAGCAGCTTCAGAATGATTTCCATCCACAGCCCCAGCCTAGGGCGACAGCGGAAAGGAAAAACTCCCTAAATGATAAAAGGAGCCTAGATTATATATGTAAGAAATAAATTACATTTCTAATAATAGCTTTAGTTATATAGGAATAAAATCATTATGGTGAGCAGTATAAAAAATGTAATAAATAAAATATAGAATATCATAAATAAGATAAAGAAAAACTGTAGTAAATAAAGTATTAGAAATATAATCTAGAAAATATAATGAATAAAATAATATGGTTAAGGAAATATAATGACTGAAAATGACGAGTAAAGTAAAAAGAGAACAGAATCAAATTAAAATAGAATTAAGTCATTTACTAATAGTACAATCAAATAAAAATACTAATAAATATAAAGGTAAAATATAGAATATTGTAAATTAAATGGAGAAAACGTAGTGAATAAAATATAACAAAGATAACAGAATATAGTAAACTGAATCTAATATAATGTAGAATATAATAAAGAATCTTATTTATATATTAGTATATAATGTAAGTATATACATATAATAAATCTAAGACAGAATATAACAAATGAAATACAGAAAATAATATGGTTAAGAAAATATAATGAATAAAAATGACGTGGTCTGAAAAACAGAGTAAAGTAAAAAGAGAACAGAATAAATAAAATAAAATAGAATTAAATCATTTGCTAAAAGTACAAGCAGAAATAATAATAATAATAATAATAATAAATAAATAAATAAGGTAAAATATAGAATATCATAAATTACATGGAGAAAAAATACAGCGAATAAAGTATAATAAATATAACAGAATACTGTGAATTTAATCTAATATAGAATATATTAAATCATATATAGAATATAATAAATAAAATACAGAAAATAATCCTGTTAATAATATTTAATGTATAAAAAATGATGTAGTTTGAAAAATAAAGTAAAAAGAGAACAGAATAAAAACGAAATTGTGTACTAATAGTATAAACAAACAGAAATAATAATAATAATAATAATAATAATAATAGTTAATAATGTAAAATATAAAATATCATAAATTAAATAGAGGAACTCCTGTAGTAAATAAAATACAAACGAAATAAAACATAATATAAATTGTGATTAATATAATATTTTACGTTTAGTAACATCTAGACTACAAAAACTAAAATATGTTTAATGATATATAAAAAAAATGCATATTAAAACTTGTATTAAAAACGGAATAGAGAGTATAATGAGCAAAACAATGGAAACAATATAGTAAATAAAGTACAAACCAAATAAAAAGTGTAATAAATACAGCAGAATATAATGAATAAAATGGAGAATTTGGTAATTTCATTTAATTGAATTCTTACGTAGAACTCCAGGGCTGCCATAACGGGTCTCGTTTAGAATTGTGGCCCCGCCCAGTTTTCACGTGTAGGGCCTTTTTCCTTGCCACTGACACTCCAGGCTGCATGTAAGGCAGCTTTAATAAATCTATAAAAGGTGATGAATCTAAAAATGTTTGAAACATAAGCGTTCTAAGCTCTGCTCCGCTGTTCAAACCCAGAAGCCCCGCGTGGTTCCAAACACGGCCATTAACAAACACACACACACACACACACACACATCCGCTTGTGGTTTGCTCGTACAAACTGTCCGGACGCTTATCTCTCTGTTTTATGGCATTTCTATGACTTGCTATTGAACAGACGAGTGGTTTAAACGAGCTGTTTACTTAACAGCCGATCCCATCGTTCGTCTGCCATCCCGAACACTGCTGCACTCTCTATGCGGAGTAACGTTTTATATTCCGCTCACATTTCATGTACGTTCACTTAAAGACCGGTCCTTATGTCCTTGGTTCCTCCACTTACATTTGAAGACGGAGTATAAATATATAGAAGAGATTAGAAGAGATCACAGGCGATTGCAGTTATTGTGCTGTAAAGATAACCAGGATAAGCTCGGGCGGGGTTCGATGGGGGACGGCTGGACAGAGTCCACTCTCGGGTAGTCGGACGCCGGTAGTCTGTGGGGTTTAAACGATGCTCTGCTGGAATTTAGGGGCCCGAAACGTTCCAAGAAAACCCATTCATTACATCTCGTCAGATCAATCAGATCAGTCTTTCCTTGTCCGGTTTTGATGAGGTCGCGTAAATTGGAGCGACGAGGGGGTGGGGTCTTCTGCTGCTGCTGCTGTAGCCCATCTGCTTCGAGGTTGGATGTGTTTTTTTTTTGTCCGGGGATGCTTTTCGGATGCTCTTCTTGCTGGAGCGGATCACCGATGGGGGAACAACCCTCAGTGGGTTTTTTTTCTTTCTCGACCATTCTCTGTAAGCCCTGGAGGTGGCGCTGTGTGTGTGGAAACCCCAGCAGATCAGCATGCCATGTCTAACATCACTTAAATCCCTGTTCTTTCCCTTTCTGGTGCTCGTTCTGATCTGGTCTGCATTCAGGAGCAGTCGAACGGGGTGTACCTAATAAAGTGGCCGGCTTGCAGAGGTGGCGGCAGAACCGGGCGATGTTTACGAAAATGGAAACACATCAAGACTGGGCGAGCGCTCAGGTCTTCCCCTCTTGTTTAGGTTTAGCTGAGTCAGAGCAGAGCTGAAGGTTATCGGCTCTGACCTGAGGTAGTGGGGGGGGTTGTTCTGTCGAAACCCTGACTCACCGGCCCGTTTGGACATGTTTGGATAACTCGACTAAGACTAATGGTGTCTTTGAAGGTTGCTTGAGCAACCGAACTGATAAAACCCTGCGAACACGCGGCAGGGCCGTGACTCAGAGCTCCACCTTCAGCAGAGGTGCTGTGATTTTAAAGGCGGGGCCAGTTCACTCCGCCCACGCTCTCTGCTAGGGTAATCATTGACTCCGAAACTCTCTGAAGGAGAGGCAGGGAAACCTGTCCCGAGCAAAACCAAACCTTAATTGGTTAAGGCGTAATCCAGGTCCGAATGTTGAGCGAGAACCTGGCGCGTTCGCCTGCCGGCCCGCTGAGTCGGATGGGGCTGGACTGAATTCCGGACCGTCCCCGTGAGGGAAATCTCTGGATTTCGGAGCATCCGTGCGAGAGGAAGATATCTGAGACTAGAGCTTTGGATTCTGACTTTGACCTGGCTTCCATCGTCGAGCGTTCGAGTTCCAGCGCCGGCTTGATGATTAATAGCGCCGATATCGGCGCGTTCCTGGAAAGATAAGGTGATCGGGGCTTGAGAGGCCCACCATGGCCGAGCAGGAGGAAGAGCGAGATTGGCGAGCGCTGGAGACGCGCTTCGAACTGAAGGTCTTCCTGACCGTGCTCTACAGCCTGATCCTGCTCCTGGGGATCATCGGGAACAGCGTCACCATCCACGTCACGCAGGTGCTGCAGAGAAACGGCTACCTGCAGAAGAACGTGACCGACCACATGGTCAGCCTGGCGTGCTCCGATTTGCTCGTGCTTCTGATCGGCATGCCCGTCGAGCTCTACAGCGCCATCTGGTTCCCCTTCAGCTCCGCCTCGGGGAACGTGTCCTGCAAGGTCTACAACTTCCTCTTCGAGGCCTGCAGCTACGCCACCATCCTGAACGTCGCCACGCTCAGCTTCCAACGCTACATGGCCATATGCCACCCGTTCGGGTACAAATCGCTGGCCAAGACTCGCACCGCTCACCTAATCCTGGCCGCGTGGCTCGTCTCCGTGCTGGTCGCCGTCCCGCTGCTGGTCGCCACCGGAACCGAGGGGCACATCCTGGAGCCGGGAGGGGCGCCGGCCCAGAACCTGACCTTCTGCACCAACCTGCGTCAGCACTGGAGAATGTACCAGGCC
This sequence comes from Parotocinclus cabessadecuia, assembly GCA_036873895.1. Taxonomy (NCBI): domain Eukaryota; kingdom Metazoa; phylum Chordata; class Actinopteri; order Siluriformes; family Loricariidae; genus Parotocinclus; species Parotocinclus cabessadecuia. Next base: position 1,708 of record JAYJMA010107173.1, on the reverse strand, counting down.
AGCGTCTTCACGGCATTCATCGTCTACCTGCTGGTGCTCGGCAGCGTGGCCTTCATGTGCAGGAGAATGATCATGGTGCTCAGGGCACCCATGGTAACGACTGACGGCTCGGACGGTCGCCCAGCGCCCAAACACGAGAGCGCCAGGGTCAAAGCGTCCCGCAAGCAGACCATCGTCTTCCTGGGTAAAAGAACGTGCATTTACCGGTTTACCAGCTTCCAAATGAATTGGTGTAAAAGCGATGTGATTTTTTTTTTTTCTGTTCATTTACTACAAACCGTTTAGCGTCCGCATTACGCTCTGGGGAGCAGGTCGTCCCCCGAAATGGAGCGATGAACCTCACTAAGGGCCGTTACGCACCCCTTACTTCCCTCTTCGGGAACCACAGAGCCATCTGACATGTTTATATAATTAACAATAATACTATTGATGATTAATACTCAATTATTATTGTTATCCCAAATCTAATGAGCTTTACTCCAGGACCCAACAGTGACAGCGTGGGATTTTTGGTCCATCGTCCAGTCGCTTAACCATTAGGCCATGACAGACCCAGAAACGGGAAACAAACCAGGGCACTTCACGTCCCGTTACCGCACCCCCTTGGTTCAGATCCCACCTCTGGAGAGATGTTACTTTGCAGTTACCGTTTTTTTTTTTTTTTTTTTTTTTTGGCTCGTTCCCAAGATGTTTCTCCAGCTTGCCCGAGGCTCCCGAGTCACAGCGCCCTTTTGGGTCGGTTGTATCAGATGCCAGTCTGGGGTACTTTTATATCACCGGGGTTCCTGCTTCGGCTCCTCCCAAACCTCGGAGCTTCTCGCCCACGTGGCTGGGGTTCCGTCCATATTTGCACCAGTGGACCTTTGTGACCCGAGAGCCCAGGTTCGAGTCCCGGCCTGGCTGTATCTGGATTTTTTTTCACAGACTGAAGGAATACTGAAGGTCTAGGCAACCCGCTCGTTGTGGGATTTGACCCGAGGGAGATCAGTCGGATCAAAGTTCGTTACAGCAGGTGCCCGTGGTTTGAGTAGCTGGTTAGAAATAACAGTGCTGCGTTCACGTACGATTGTGTCTCTGTTCCACAGTGCTGATCGTCTGCGCGCTGCTCGTGTGCTGGACGCCGAACCAGGTGCGCCGTCTCATGACGGGCGCCGTGCCCAAATCCTCCTGGACGGTGAGTTACCTGGTGGCGTACGTCAGGTTGCAGCCTGTGGCCGAAACCTTTTTCTACCTGAGCTCGGTGCTCAACCCCTTGCTGTACAACCTGTCATCGCGTCAGTTCCGCAGCGCCTTCCTGCAGACGCTGAGCTGCCGCCTTTCCGTCCAACACGTCAACAAGAGGACGCTGGAAAGCAGCAAAGCGTCCAGCCACACACGGAGCCCGCTGCTGCGCAAATCAGTGCAACCGACCGTCCCTCCCTCTAGGGCGCCGCCGGGGACTCTTACACCAAGTACGGAGTCCGGTCGTGTGGTCCAGATCCTGAACCCGCCACCGCCCGCCGCGTCTGAGACGGAAACATGAGATGCTTAGTCTACACACCCGGCTCTGGTCTGGACTTCTGGTCTCGAACCAGTTTGAAAAATCACTCCCTCGTCGCGTTTAGAAGGGCCGTACCCTTGGTCTGCATCACGTCCCAGCCCTAGCCCCAGCCCCAGCCCCAGCCCCAGCCCCAGCCCTGACGAGCTCTGAAACTTGGTCAGATACACC
>JAYJMA010107148.1:0-19346 GCA_036873895.1 Parotocinclus cabessadecuia | reverse complement strand
TAACCCTACCCTAACCCTAATTCCCCAACCCTAACCCTAATCCCCCAACCCTACCCCTAACCCTAATCCCAAACCTAATCCAACCCTAATCCCAACCCTAACCCTAACCCTACCCCCTACCCTAACGCTAACCACAGAAACCATCCACCAGATTTCCTCCAGTGGTTCGGAGTGTAAAAGTACTATTACCGGGTGACTCACATCAGCAGCGCAAACCTCATATTTTATTCGATTTTTATTATTCACTGACTCCATAAAGCTACTTCTACCATTTCGAACAAAAGAAATCATCCGTCCTGCAGCTCTTTATTCATCCTGGTACAGTCCTGACAGTATTATGGGACCTGCATCCACAACGCCGTCAACTCGCCCCGCTGTGAGCTCTATTAAACAGCTCTCTCTCTCTCTCTCTCTCTCTCTCTCTCTCTCTCTGTCTCTCTCTCTCTCTCTCTCTCTCTCTCTCTATCTCTTAGCACATGGGCCATAAGTCTATGGTTCTGCTTTGCATTGTTGATAATAATTAGGACAGCAGTGTCCTTTACACACAGAGAGAGGGTGGGGGAGCTAGAAGGTCATTGTATGTTTTGCAAAGAAGACCATACAGAGAAAAAACACTTATCAGTTCCGTACAGTGCTGTTTTAACTTAGACTGTGTAACTATGCTGAAATGTTTCTCTCATTTCTCAGATCACTCAACAGGCCACATGCATGCATTAGTGTATAGCAATGCTTCTCAAACTTTTTTTCTACAGTGTGCCTCCCTTTTATTGATAAAAACATTTTCACACCTTCCTGTGACACGTGCACTTCTTTTGCTTCCAGCCTCAACTGCAATTTTTTGTAATCAAAGTAATGCATGCCAAACAAAATAAAGTGGAAAATTTAGCTTTACAGTGGATTTACTCCACTTCCTCCCACTGTCCAAAAACATGCTTCAATTTATTACCCTAAATTGTCCCAATCTGGGTGTATATTTGAGTACTGTCAGAGTAACCTTATCAATGTAACCTCGTGTTTCTGTTACTAAAATTTCTGTTGATCCTGATAGTGATGTTAAATAAATCAGAATAAACAAACAAATTACAGTGAAATTATTATGTGACATGCATGACTTTTGCGTTGCTGCACCTCCTGCAATAGTTAGTAGTAGTATAGTAGTAGTGCTTATTATCACAGAATAAGGCAAAACTAATGTCATTACCACAAACCATGTTTTGGTGCTAGATCGAAACCACTTTTGGATGCCAAGATTTGACATTTCAGCAGTGGGAAATTGTGGTGCTGGTCCAGATTGGGTACCAGCATCAAATCTGTGGGCTAAAAAGCGCCATTTTGGGCTCTCAAGACCATCAAAGCATTGCTGCAGTGTAATATGTTAATTTTTTTTGCACTGCAGCCCACATGTACTTCAAATCTGTTTTTGTACACTCATTACCCTATCAGCACAGACTGTTCAAACCCAGTCCTATGTAAATATGATAGATGATGCAGGCAATCTCAAGTGACTATCTTAAGCAAGACCTTAACATTGTGATAAACATGTGGAGCAGGAGTGGAGCCAAAGCCATCACTCACCAACTGGTGGGTCCCTCAAGGCCGCCTTTGTATTTGTGCGAGTGAGTCTGTCAGACCGTAAATCTCCAAATTGTGAGCTTTTAATTTGTGAGAGAAGGAACAAAGACTAGTAACTGAAATATGTATTTAATGCACAGTGCACGTACAGTGGCTCTGTGTTTGTTTATAATGGAGTTGACCTGCTTTGTATGTAGAGTATATTATTCGTCATTAGTTAGCCTCCTGAAATTTCCTACTATGGGTTTAAAAAATCTGCAATGGTCAACAACTCCTACAATGCCCTAAGTCTGTACAACGGTACAGTGTTGAGCTGTACACGCGCCCCCTGGTGGATGGTTCTTGCTCAACAAGTTGCACTATGCCATAGCAGTCACACTGAGTTAAAGTTTGGAGTAACATTTGCAGTGTTCATTTTAATTTAATGCATTGTACATATTTACATCATATACTCTATCTGTAAGTAATTTATTTATGTTTTTCACCCAGGAGGCCGAGGGGAGAACGGCAGCCCCATTATCATCTTTCCTGAGTTCCCTACCTTTGCTGAACTGGAGGAACAGGAGTTTCACAATGTGCTGACATACTTGACCAGCGTACCCAGGTGTGTATTCCAGAGTGCATGTTGTAGACAAGTGCTATTTGTTCAATAAGAAATATCGAGACGAAAACATATCCATTCATTTCTTCCACCACATAATGCTGTTTGAATGTTTCTAAACCAAAACCAGAACTATTAATTCATGATTGTGTATTGAAGTCAGTAGTAGACAATACAAGAACAGCTCTGGCGTTCACCAGAACAACTGTCCTAACTAATTGAAAATTAGCCACTGTTACCAGCATTTTTAACCTGTAATGTTTTTTTTTGTTTGTTGTTGTCACTGATATTTAGCTTAAATTTACATTTTGTACGAGCAGCCAGAGTATGAATGATTTTATTTTGAGTCATTGTGCAACAGGTGAGACCTATAGTGATTCCTTACTTACCTGTACAGCTTGTATGCATGTATGTAGGCTAATGATTATCTGACACTGAAGTCGATATCAGCACTTTCAACGTGTGGAAAAGGATTTGCAAAACAGTATTTAACAGTTGGCAAGTGATTGGTCTATGTTGAACATGATGCCTAGCACCATCCACATACAGGCAGAAATGAGATTCATCTAACCAGATAACATGTGAACAGTTCAATATTTGTGACTTTTCATGTAACCAGACAACTTTGTGAAGAGAAATGAGCAAAGACCTCTTGCGTGACCCATGTTTTTGTCACTGCTGAGAGACCTATATGGCTAGCCCAAAATGCAATCACTCCTTTTCGCCAATCATTAACATCAGCTTGTTGAACAATTTTCCAGACATTGATTGACATGTTCTCTGCACTGTACCACCTCTTCTCAAATTATGAATCCTTATGGACACCCTGCAGTCATTTATAGCCTGATTTATAGCGCCATCTGGAGGAGTCTGAAGTTACTACCACCTCAAACATGCAAGGTCACTACATTTTTGTTTACAGTTTATTGACGATTGGACACCAAAATTTGACATTTCGGTTCATCAGTCCTTAATACGCTTTTTCACCGATTTTAATTCCAAAAGCTGTTCCTGATCAAGGTTTTTCGGACTGCAAAAGTATAAGTGGAGGTCTCACTAAGTACTTTCCACGTTAGCCTGTATACGCTATTTTTCTGATTTTTTGTTTGTTTGTTTTAAAAGTGCATTCAAGTGGAATGTATTTTCTGATTTTATTCTGAAGCTGACTGAGAGATAATTATATATGGTCATTAGACTATCCATGTGTATCCATCTAATGATGGCCCAAGACTTTTGCACAGTACTGCGTAATTATTTATACCCAGAACCTGCCAGCAGAGGTCACTGATTCTTTACTTTTCTCTTAGATTTATTGCTGAACAATTTCTTTGTGTGTAATTTCAATTGTTGTAAATGTAACCAAGAATCATTGTAGTCTTAGTGATGATTGGCCAATCAGTATGATCATGAAATGTGCAGTAATGAAAAAAATGGTTTTTTTAATAAATTATTTTTTAAATAAATTTTGAATTGGCTTGTATAATTTTCATTGCACCAATGCTGACCAGTGCTCCGTCTTGTATTTGTATATGTTGCGTTATATCGTTTTATAAATCTCTCCCCTTTCTATCCTCTTTCTATGATTGTCTCTTTGTCTTGTTTACACCATGCTCTCTTATGGGTGTAACAACCATCGAATCCAGAGAGGGAGGTTCTAATTGACTGAGGTTTCAAGGCTTAAAATAGGGTGCTTATGAAGATTTAACTTGATGGTGCTTTGATAGATAGAGAGGTCATCTTATTGGAGAATGTACACTCTTTGGCCAAAAAAAATGTTCAAAACCCAAAAATAGTCATTTTAGCAAGAATGAAGCCAATAGCTAAAGTAGCAAAGTAAAAGTAAGATGTAGCTTTTTCCTTTGTTTTTTCCCTTTGTGTTTTATGGAAAGAAGAGTCAAAATTGTTCCACTCAATCTTACCTAGTTTTAAAGAGTTCAGTAGTAGTTAAAAATTGTTTCCCGGTTATTCTCCATAGGGCTCAAATCTAAACTGATGAGGCCAAAACCTCAGTCCAATTGACTGACAAATTGATTCTTCTTGGTGGCAAATGACGTGATCGCTCTTCTTTAGAAAACAACAGTTTGCTTCTTTGCAGCAGGTCTTTCTGCAATACTCTCCTTTAGTCAAAAGCATTTAATTGACTATTCACAGTGAAGCATCTCACTGGTACCAGCAGCCGACCTGGCTCCCCACAAACATTCCAAATCTACCTGTATAATTAACGATAGTAGAGATGCATTACCTTTTGTATTTCCACCTCTCTGGAAAATCACTGCACAATTTAAATCATGATTGATTTCTTCTCTAAATGAAACTTTCATTAAAAAACACATTAATTATTCAACACCCTATTCTGTCAGAAACTTTCTTCTGTCCGTCATGTTTTTCTTAGTAAAACATAACATTAGTAAAACAAAAACATTAGACAGCCTTCTTGTTATTGCTCTTTGAAAAATTCTTTTTACGGTCTTTAATTGTGCTGAGAGTTGAAGCAAGTGGTCATCTCTGCTTTAAGATGCTTTGGAACAGCCAGGTCAGTTGAAACTGGCAACATTACTTGCTCTAAACCACTGAAAAGTGGGCACACCGCTAAGTGAAAATGGCCAAATTGTGCCAAAAGGGTCAATATTTTGTGTGGCCACCATAGCATCTTTTCCAACATGATAATGACCCCAAAAACCAAGATGATCATTGCCCATGAAACTGAGGGTTAAGGTGTTGGTCTGGCCTCAAGCTCTAAACCTTATTAAGAATATGTGGGGCATTTTCAAACAGAATGTGGAAGAGTGCAAGGTATCTAACATCCACCAGCTCTGTAATGACGTCATGAAGGTTTGTAAGTGGATTCCAGTGGCAGCCTGGCTCTAGTAAACTCCATGACCAAGAGAGTTAAGCCAGTGCTGAAAAATGGTGGGCAGACAAAATATGGAAACTTTGGGCACAATCTGGCCATTTTTGTTGTGTACTCACTTATGTTGCCAGTTGTTTAGACATTAATGGCTGTGTGTTGTCATTTTGAGGGAACAGTAAAGTGACATTGTCACACGCGCTACTTTACATTGTGTCAAAGTTTCATATTTTTAATGTTGTCCTTTGAGAAAATATAATAAAATAGTTACAAAAATGTAAGGGGTGTACTCACTTGTGAGATACTGTAGTACTCGTGTTTTGATGTAATTTTTGGGTAACCATAAACATTCGACCATACAGTGTACTGTATTATAGCATATTTACACAGTCCATGGTGTTTACATTTGCCTAAACTGCAAAGAATGCAAAACATTAGTTGTCCTTTAATAACGACAATTATGAAAGGTGCTGATTAGTCACAAAATGGGCTTCTTCTCTGGCCAACCCATTTGAATATCCTTATAAGATCAATCATAAGATGTGCATGTCTGAAGGATGAAGATGGTGACCACAGCTCTGGTGCAGCTCAAGTTTTTGAATAGAAGTTAATGAAAACTGCTCAGGAAGATTTTGTGGTTTGAGGGCTGCAGTGCAAACACATCATCATCAGTCATGAAGGCTCAACCATGCTGTGTTTACAAATGTTTTTTCAGTACCACTTGTACCGAAGAAAGTGCATCTCACCCATCCACTCCCCCTCTGCTTCTTTCTCTGTTCTCCCTCGATCAAAACAGTAGAGTGTATAGTGAAGAGGAGGGGTGAAGACGCAGGGAGCAGGGGGGTTTAAACAGTATGGGAGCTATGGAGAAAAGAAATAATAGAGTTCAGCTGTTTGGCGAGGTGCTAAAGCACAGTTACCATCATGGCGGCTATAGAAATAATGGTGTCAGCAGTTATTTGCTTACCAGCTTTGCCAGGCATATTCTGCATATGTTTTTGAATCCCTCCCTCCAATCTACCATCCACATTAGCAATTCAAGTGAGCCTGCAGGCTGGGCTGTCGGTCACCTCCACGCTGGGCTGCCATTGGCTGTGAGAAAGCACCAGATGAAGCAGGATTGGCTGTTGGATTGAGCGGGGAGGCAGACTGCACTGCTTCGATGGTCGCTGCCCATAGTGGCACTGCAGCCGTGAACAGGATAGAGGGACATGGATTCACGCACAGACTAAAGGAATCGTTTGTGGATTTGGGGATTTGCTGTTCATCATCCTGCTTCCAAAAGAGCACTTGATGAACATTTAATCAGACTCAAGTCTTCTTGATATATTTAAAAAGACATTTTCTGCCAGGGTGCTGTTTTTATAAAAGTGGATGGATGTTGCTGTAATAATGCTGTAAAAGATTGACGCTGTCAAAGGAGTGAACATGCACTGTCTACGATTATGGATATAGTAACCTGCTCAGCATCTCTACACCCTGTCACCATGGTTGCGATCCATACTAAGATCTGTACGTCTGATTGACTTGGATTACAGCTGTGCAGTCATATTTTATTTATGGCCGTTTTCATCTGACTTCATTATTTAAGCCTAAGTGTCACATTGGGGTGTTTTCATTTGTCTTTGTGTTTCATTAGGTTGCACAGGTAAGACTGGAAAGTCTTATTTCCAAAGAAAGATTTATAGAATTGGCACTTGTCTAAATCCTGAAATTGTTGCAGCATTGTAGCATGTTTGGTTAATAATTTATAGATTTGTATTCTGTTGGTGTTAAAATCCACCTGAAGAAGTCATTTGAGACTAAGGGCAAAATAATGGAATACAGGACTATAATATTTAAAGGAATATGGGATTGTATTGTACAGTGTGAAAGAAAATGTGGTTTATTGTTCTCACTGTTTATTTCCTCAACAGTTTTGCATGTACTGTAATTGCAGTAATTGTCTTCTATCCATTCTCATTGAGATACTTATCACTGTGGAAGAGCAGATTTTGAAGATGTTTGATTGGATATTGGTTTGTAACTAACTACAGCTTGCAGTAAATTAAACTAAAAATGGTGTGTATAGCTTCTTCTCTTCGGAGTGTAGAGATAACTTGAGGGAATGCAATGAGAGAAATGACCATGCTACCATGGTGACCATGCTGCTCTGCTTTGTAGCCTCAGTGCTTCAGGAGTTGGCTTCATCCTGGTCATCGACCGCAGGCAAGACAGATGGGCATCGGTGAAAGGAACGCTACTACGCATCGCGGTAAGTGGGCGTGCTCTTCATGCATTGTGTAAATCTTTACGGGTGGGAGCGTGTCACTGAGGAAATGTATATTATGGAATATTGGCTGGAAGTCTGGGTCACTTCTACAGAACTGCCAGGAAATGCAGGTGTTTATTGTACCAAGCGTGTACACGTGCCCATGTTTATGCAGCTGGTTAAAACAAGGCCATTGCTCAAGGTTCTTTATGGGGAGCTATCAGCATATCGACAATACTAAATGGACCAGACAGCCTTATTTTAGACATTTTACTCCCCCAACCCCATATACTTTTAAAAGAAATTTTAGTTCCCCATTTTACGTGTACATCACCAGTGCTGAACATAATTTCATGATATTTTACCATAACCTTGCACATTTCTATCAGAGCAAGATATCCGCCTTTACCTTGCCACTGCTACTCACCATAATTGATATCTAGTGTTTGTAAATACAGTAAGCAATGTTTCTTTATGAGCAGTTTCTTATTATTGGTTGCCATTGGTTGTCTTTTTCTGGGAATGTGTTATAAATCTAACACAAACACACAAAAGTTTTAATGAACTGCTACCAAGCCAATTAAATTAAGACCTTAACAAAACATCATCTGGAAAATGTGACTGAAACGAAAGCCACAGTTTTAAAATGTATTTCTCCATTTTTAAACCTTGCTCTTTTCTGTTTGAGCGTGTGATGGTGGAGGGGTAGCGTTAGGGAGATTTGTTCCTGAGCCTGATCAGAGAGGTCATGCATACAGAGTGGCAGTCCATCGCTCAGGGCTACTGTTGAAGCATCGAGTAGCTGTAGCAGCATCCCCTACGTCAGACACAGCTAGTTATGTGTTTGTGTGACTCTCACTTGGCTGAAAAGCACCACCAGGACTCGAACCCAGATCACCACAAAGTTGTCACTGTATTCCCATTGCACCCATGAAAGTCAGAAAAGCTTCAGTTTGACTAGAACTGCTGAAAATTTTGCACAATACAAAATACATTATAGGTTTTTTTTTTTTTATCCCAAGTCAACAGAGTACATGCATAATAAACAAATCACCAGCGTAAAAAAATACCTGAATACAAAACATTTTGCATAATGTGTTGTTTTGGGTGAATATAAAAGGCTGATTGATGCTAAGGAGAGATGTGTCATTAATAATGAGCTTGAATAACCAAAACCTAATGCTTACAGAGGCAGCACTGTGGCACCGCTGCCTTACAGCAAAAAGGTCCTGGGTTCAATCCCAGGGCGGAACTGGTCCTTTCTGTGTAGAGTCTGCATGTCCTCTCCGTGTCTGCGTGGGTTTACTCCGGGGTACATGCGTGTTAGACTAACTGACTATTCTAAACTGACATTGGCTTGTGTGTGTCGCTGAGATGGCCACTCATACCAATAGCGACGTCAAAGAAACCAAATAAACAAACAAATAATGCTTACAGGGATTCTATTGGTGTTGATATGTTAGTGTCTTGTTCTTGTAGTTGAAATGTAAACACGATTATAAATGCATTGGTGGTTCTGTTATACCCACTTCATAAACTGTGTTATATATGTCCCCCATTGTATCTCGTCACACTAAACATTATTGACATAGAAATGCTAAATATTTCCCAACAAACGTACCCTGGCTGATAAACAGACAAATGCAGGGTCAGTTTTTCATTAACAAATAGATTGAGATCGAATCACTAACAGTTCCTCTTCTGCTACAGCGAGACTTTTATGTCATGGGAATTGATTCAACTATATATTCAAATATATATATATATATAACTGCATGCACAATTGTACTTCGGTAGTTATGCCAAATCTATAGTCAGATTTTACTTCTGAAATACACATCATAAATCATTTGCTGTTCATATAATATTGATGTGTTTTGAAACAGTACAACAACAGAACAGATAAATGCACTTATCTGGGTCGACGTGTGGAAAAGTAAATGTTATTATTCAAAATAGATTTCAGGGAAAAATGCTGTCCTTTGTTGTCTTTTAAGTGATGTGATATGTGTTTCATATCAATACTACTTGAACTTCTACTAATAACCTTTTCTGAAATATGTATACAGTGATACGTTGGTTCTCATAGTTAATTAGTTTTTTCGAGAACCGAAAGCGAGCAAAGTATCGAGCAAATTTTTTTCCATAAGGAACAATGTAAATTGAATAAATCCATTCCAGACCCCAGAAACACTGTATAAGGCATTGTATGCAATAATGGCTTAAAAGTGTACAGATGCTGTCTGATTCACAATGTGGATATGTTAAGACAAATCCATCGTAATATAAATGTATCATGAACTGAAGAGTTTAACCAGCGTTTGGTAGAGCGATCTATACTGTATCATTGCGATGATAACTAAACACACTTAAATTAACATACAGTTGGCTAAAATCATTAACACAAATTACTTATCATTGTATCTTATGTTATTTAGTGGATTGAATGGCTTAAAAGTGAAAAGTAAAAGCAACACACTTACTTTATTGGTGAGCAATAGCATAGCTGCTAAGCTAACTTCAGCCTGTGTCTCCTTTTGGTTTTAATAACATATGGCTAAGGTCATGGTGTAGGCAAAATTCTGACTAGACAGGATGAACATCTCATAACTATTTATTTTACTGCAAACTTGTATAATATAGAATAAACAAGTATCATAATTTACTACTGAATACCATGAAAATGGAGGGTGTAGGTAGAGGTAAATAATATATTGTTTAGTATTACGTTTGTTTCCATTAATTTCTAGACTGTCATTTGTTAGAGCAGTTTGTTTGTTTGGAAAGCATGTTTGGTGAGTAAACTACTCCACTCAAATTTAAATATCCAGAATGCAGAACAAAGCACCTATCCATATGACAACACTGAATGATTTTAAAAGTGGGCATGAATAATTACCTTTTATATACCTTTTAAATTATGAATGACTGAGAATAATCTTGAGTGATACTTCAAGATAAAGCTTTCATTTGTCATATTAATAATGCTGGAATTGTGTATTGTATGTTTGCTCTGTTACTTGACGGAGTAAAAGAAAGTAATTGTTTCATTATTTCATCAATTCGGGACTTTCATTTCATCATTTCGAGACTTGATGGATTTCGTCTCAGTGGTCTTGTTATGCTGTCAGCAAGAGTAGAATCCACAGGGGGTGTTTAATGGAGGCAGTGCTTGGTCACTGGGGGAGAGGTTATTGTGCTAATCTGCTTAACAGTGTTTAGTAGATCACTTGTAAGAATTGTAAAGGTAATGCTTCCTTGTTTAGCTGGTGGAAATTAGTATTTTTTTTGGATATCTAACATCTAGGCTGGCCATCATGCATGTGTAAATTAAGAAATTGAAATTAGAAATCGAATTAGCCCATGGCAATGTGTTTGTCCTGTTGATTAACAAACAATCACAGGCATGTATGATGTCATGTATAAAAGGTAATAAGTGGTCTTCTTTAAGCATGTTTAGCTGTGTTGTAATGTTGCATCATCCAGTCTCTCTCTCTGTCGTCATGAAAGGTTGTGTTCTTATAATTTAAGGTAATAGAAAATTTAGAATAGAGCAAAAGTTGCACTTCACATGTGTGTAATACTGAGCTAGTGTTTGCTTGTTAAGTTTTAAATATGACTTAAGATATTGACTTAGCCTATAATGTTTGGTGGATTCCCTTTTGTAACACTCGTTGTGAATATATATGTGTTTTGTGTGTGAGTACACGCGTGCTTTACTACACTACGGATGTTCCTTTCTTCCCCTCTTTTACACTCTAAGAACAGATTGTGTTTTTTCTCTTGCTTTTGTAATTACAGAGCCCACAGCAATTTCTTAATATTAAGGTTTTGGTGCCTCCTTTCTTTTTTAATGTCTCTCTTTGTGTATGTTTGTTTTCCATTACCTGCAGTTTCCACACCTGTATCCCATTTCACATCTGTTTGGAGGAAACAATAAGGCATCTCTTTGTAGCGGACACGCACACAAACATAATAATTAATCTTAGATTCTTATCTTTCTCTTTTGTGTTATTCAGCTATGCCTAATTAGAATTTGTCAGTAGTCCAGCTGCTGGGGGGCAAATGATGAATGGCTAGGCAGTAGCAGTGGGACTATGTATGGAGGTGTCAAAGTCAGCACAATAATATTATGACGTTCCTGACTTTTTTAAAGCTACGAAGGTGCTGTGCGTCTGAGCTACAATCGAAATGGTTTCCTATTGATGGTTCACTAGAATTTACAAGGGATGGGAATTGCTAGGCACCTCACAATTCTGTTCGATTACAATCGAAAAATGTCATTAGATTGTGGGGATCGCTGTGTAAGCAATGCAGGACTTGCACCGAATGACTTTTCACGCAAATTCTTCCAGTTCAGTTCCGATGTCTGAATAAAATTGTGAAAATAATAATTATTATAAGGCTTATATAAATGGTGACTTGAATGTGGACACTAACCAATAGGTAAGCTTCAGCACCAAACAGGAAATTCCATGTATATATGGATGGCGGAGTTAAAGGTTGTTTTTACAGTTTAGTAGGTATCAGGACAAACATTTTTACTGTGATACATTATTTCTAAATAAACTTATGCAATTTACTAGTTTCGTCTATTTGTCTATAGATTTCTATGCAAATTACTGAACACACAGTGAACTTAAAGGGACATAAATAATATGTACAATTAAACACTGTACACACGTACAAATTGTAACATATAAATGTAATATTGTACATAAAATAATGTGGTGTTTTCTGTCATTCAGGCCTGAATACGATGTATATAAGATTTTGATTCCGTACTATTATTAGTAGTACCAGAAGGCAATTAAGATAGTAAGATATTGATAAATCATTCAACTTCTTATGCCTGTTAATTATTTATGGTATTAACAAAGGATAAAAGTGAATCAGCTTGACATTGTTTTCATAATGCAAAGACTTTCTGCAGACTAAATGGAAATGAAACCATAGACAGTCTTAAAAGATACAACTTGGTGAACCAGTTTGTTTGGCGATTCTCACTAGTAATAAATGTATCACATAAGAATTAAAATCTGGCACGTTTCTAGTCAACCCTGATACTCACTTAACTGGACAGGCTTACCTCATCAGCACCATTGGCGAGTGAACAGCTCCTGGTTATTCTGCACTGTTATTCAAAGACCGTGGGCAATACAAACAGCCTCATCCAGATAGCTAGAAAATAATAATGCATGCAAACCCATGCTAATGTATGTTAATTGGAAACAGATAAACAGATTATCAGGCTGGTTGCAATGGACTTGGCATGCAATGGACCTGGCTTTATAATTGTGGTGACTTGGCAAATATGTTTGTTTACACGCAGTGTTCTTCATTAAGTTATTTCTATTTCAATTTAAAAACTGTGCTGATGCTGGCATGCACCCTGAAATCCAAAATGCTGTAGGTTGAAATAGTATTTAACATTGTTATTTGTCCTACAAGAGAAGGAATTGGAATGCTTCTTATTGGTCTCTACTCAAATGAGTAGACTATATAGATATTCAATTGCCACTGTATTAGGTACACCTGTGATATTTGGATGGTAGGGTCATAAACAGTAAGAAAGGAGGGAGCCACTTTGATCAGCACATATCAAAACCTCTGAGGAATTTATTCAGCACCTTGTTGAAGCAGGGTATATCACAGCACTTACTGCAGTGAATCTTTTTGAAAATATATACATTTTCTTTTATTTTAAACAATCATTTATAATAGACTGTTACTCGGTGGGTATCTTGTCGGCTCACAACAAGAAGGTCCTTGGTTCAGTCCCAGGATGGGTCCTTCTCATGTCCTTCCTGGGTTTGGTGTGAGCTTCCTCCCACAGTCCAAATATTTGCATTAGGTTAAATGATGTTTCTAAAGTGCCCTATGTGTGTGAGTGTATGCAACCTATGATGGATTGCACTGTCTAGGGTTTTCCCTGCCTTGCACCCTGTGCTGCTGACTATGTTTTCACGCTACCCTGATTACGAGGGGTGTAACAGGGGCCGTCCTGATTTCCATCACATGCCATAAAAGCACTTCAGAAACACCAATTAAACAAACAAGCATGACTTTGGACTGTGGGAGGAAAATGCAAATGAATGCAATTACATTTCAATTTAAGATATATAGAGCATGCCACTTGTGATAATTCCAATATAAAGGTGATTTGCCACCTATTTTTATTTCGTTCAATAAGAAGCTGTATATGGATTCCAGTGGTTAAAATATGGTCTGCTCGTAAGTAAAATATGTTTACCTGTGTGTTTCAGTGTGGGCGCTCAACAGTATTCTGGTCCACAAAAGGGGGGTACTGCCTTAAAGGCACAAGGCTGTAACCACAGTCCCTCCATCACTGTCACCTTTGTAGCGTATAATAAGCATACTCATAATAGCTGGATACAGCCCAGTGGGTTCAGTGCATTCTGAGGGGTGTAAACAGCTTTAAAGGGTGAAGACAGCCTTTGGCGTTAGTTGAATTGTATTTAATGTTGCAGTTTGAGCAGGTCACATGGCATCACCCAAGGATCAAGGGTGCAAGAGGAAAGGTCATAGCAATAGGTCATAGGTCACTTGGTTAAATCCACTGACTGTTTTGCTGGATATGATTTACGTTATTAAAGGGACCCTTCAGCGTTTTTTAACCTATTATCTAGTCAAAGCATCCAGAACATATGTTTGAGTAACACAGAATAACTGTGCTTATGACCACTGAGCACTTTCAGAACCCATATAGCTATGATGGTGGGCAAGCAAATTCTGTTGTGCCTCCCAAGCACCCATTTGTGGTTATGCAGTATATAAATATAGATATAGAAATATAGAAAAAAAGTATCATTATTTTTTAATGTCTCTTTGTGGAAAGTGCAGTTTAAACAAAGCAGCACAATTATATTAGCCGTGTGTATGGGTGGGGGTCTGTGTTAATTGAATTCTGCTTTCATACTCTCGTCTTTGTACTGATTAGACTGGTGGTGGGTCTGTGTGATGGCAGTTGCTCCCTGGAGACCAGACCCCCCCCCCATTCAAAGCCCCCCGAAACACACACACACAAACCTCCACCAGCCAACACCATTACTCTCTCTCACACATACGCCCCAAACACATATCCCGAAAGACACTTTCCCTTCACCATATTTGTCTTGCTCCCAGTCACTTCTGTTGTCGTCAGCCATCCATCGCACCCTTTAATTTCTGTCTCTCAGGTAGGGAGAGCAAGAGATTAGATATGATTTAAAATGGGGATCTGGGCAGCAGCAGACTTATACCAGACACATAATTCACTCACCTTGTACCCAAACATTCTCTCTCTCACACACAGGCACATGTGGATATGAGGATTAGTGTTGTATCCATTTCAGCAGAAATGGGGAGAGTGGATTTGAGGTTTAGCATTTAGCATCATTGAAATTGCATTCTGTGTGTATGGTCTCAGGAGATTTCCATGTGTGTATGTACTAGGGATACAATGAATTACAAAAACTCCATATGTTGTCCAAACCTACGCTTGAACAACAAAGGGCAGTACCGCTAGCACGTGTGTCAGTAACATATCTTATTAAGAGGGATAATAGTCTGCATCTCTTTCTTCTCCTGATGTGTTTAGAGGAGGCATGTGTGACATGACAGTTATTACTGCCTTGTCCAGGGCAAGCGTGGCCAATCCTCTCAAATGGAACAATTTCTCATGGTAATCAGAGGTCAAGGGCCAGAGGCTGCCTCCATGCTAAGACGGCTGAATTATGATTAGCCCAAAACATTGAGAGAGAATGCAAAAGTAGTGAAAGTATTAACTATTAATCATATTTATTTGAATTGGTTATGGGAATGTGTCATTAAACATTGCCATAGATAGGGACAAAATAAGAAAAGGAAATATATATAACATATGGGTCAAATAAATGGGTAAAGATATAAAGGAAATGGGAAGTACATTCAAAAGAAGGGCACAGATGAATGTAGAAACCAAAAGGAAGAAAGAGGTGACAGATTCGTGTTTATGCATTAGAATATATAACAATAGTGCATTTACAATTAGTGAGTTCTGCATTGTACATATTTGAGGCTAATTACTGTCCTTGTTAACTCCTAACCATTGGTCCACTCTAACAAGCCATTGTTTAGTGATCAGAGACACTAATTAAGCTTGCTACCCCTTAAAACCAGTCACAGTCTAATTACTTAACAAGAATCAAAACAAACAATGGCTCTGTCCAGAAGAACTAGCGGCTGCCATATTTACGTACTGGAGCCATTTCAGCATGGCAGACTGCAGTGTGTGTCTGTGTGTGTGTGTGCGCGCCAGCACTAGAGCGCTCTTCCCTACCGAGTGTTTGCTATCATGTAGCAGATGTAGGACTGAATCTGATCTATAGATGGATGATTAACTGACTGCCTCTGTCTTTCACCTGTGAGTGGCTGTCGAGGTTTGCCGCTTTTGAGTATCGATTAGCTGATAAATATTTAAGGAGACATTCTGCCCCGTGAGAGGCACCACATAATGAACAGTCGATGAACACAGGGGGTTGCTGAGATGAACCATGTGATCAAATATACACACATGGAGGAAGGAGGGGGCAGTAAGACCATTGTTGCATGTAACCAGCTCTTGCAGTTGAAGGACTGTTGTCATGGCAACAGAAATTATTTTAGCGTGTTTTCGTTTCAGAGCAAGGGAAAGTCAGGCCAGTAAAAAGCAAATATGACAATTAAAACATTGGCTTCTTACACAAAAACAGAGCAATTTTGTTATTATATTATTGGCAAGTAGACCCAGATCTTTTAATGGTACCTTTTTATTCATAATTCATTACCCTTATGTTTTATCTGATATGAATGGAAATTCATATAAGCAGTCAATTAACACTGAAATGTTTCTAATACAGCTAGCAGAGATTAGCAGTAAGAAAACAAATTACATTTCAATGCAATGTAAGTGGCCTGTCTAAAACATCACATGCTTGCCTCAGAAGAAAAGTTGGTTTAAAACTCCAGATAATAGACAGCACATAATTAATAATTAAAAATAATTTGGGGTGATGTTAAAAAAATATTGTTGTGGTAAGTAATTTTTGTGTGTGTGTATGATTCACAGGGCTCATTCCCAGGAAACCTGCAGCTGGTTTTGGTGTTGCGGCCGACTGCCCTGTTTCAGCGCACCCTCTTCGACCTCTTATTTAGATTAAACAAAGATGAGTTTAAAATGAAAGTACCGGTAAGTGTTTATATGCTTCTATACATGCATACATGCATAGATATGATGTGTACTGTGGTACATCGGTTGTTGACCCCCTCAGAATGCATCAAACTCTCTGCACATTTCGACCAGTAAAATATGTCTGTTCTCGTTGTTTGCTCAGTACTCAGCACATGCCTTATAAGTATCGAGCTGCCTGACTTGTTTCAGTTAAAAGTTGATTCACGATACATGATTCATGGTTTAGTACAGTTTGATCGAATGCCATAGCTCAGTGAAGATCTACACCACTATTCTTTATTTTAACATCTACAATCTTAGTGTCTCTGTGGGTCCTAAAAGGTGAGTATTGACAGGCAAATATCCAATATACAATGAATACTGAATATACTTTATACAGTGTGGATTTTTTGGGGGTCAGAAATATGTTAATTGGATTGGCTTGTGGGAAAGGTTTGCTTGGTACCATTATCTATATAAAACACGTTACTTGTCCTACTTGCCAAACTGTTCTCTGTCAGCATCGTTATTATGCCTTACCCACTTCATTAACTGCATGAATGCACACACAGACAAATCCACTGTTCCAATGTGCTTCATTACAACACTAATTATATATCTAATATCTTATTGTATGCCCTGGAGCATGCTGTGTGCTAAAGTATGTACAATGTGTGTTGTAGGTGATCATGCTTAGTTCAGTAACTGAACTGCACAATTACATTGACCGGTCCCAACTCACCCAGGAACTAGGGGGCACTCAGGAGTACTGCCATGAGAAGTGGATCTCACACCGCACAGTAAGTACAGAGATCAGAAAGATAGGGAGCGTGAAATGAAGAGCAGATTGATTCAATTCGACCGATGGGTGAATTTATGATTATTTTTTGAAATACACCAACATTTGCCAACCTAATCTACAGAGCTGTGCAAAAGTCTTGAGCCATTAGATTTGTTGATTTAGCAAATGGTGTATGCTCATATATAACATACTGTCGACAAATGGACAAAGGCAGACTTGGTCCCTCTATAATAATCTTTTCCACTGAACTTCATTGCCGTATTTGTGAGCTTTAGCATATCTTCACCCTTCAGACTTTTCACCCTGTGCTCCTTCCATAATAGAGGATTATTGGCTGCTACCCTTGCAAAAGGACCATTCTTGATCAACCTTGTAGATTGGAAGGGTCAACTTTGTATTTCAATACATTTCCTACATAATTATTTTGCTTAAATGTAACGAGAGGACACACTAAATACTTTCCACTGTATCCAAAAGAACCTGTTTTAATACCACACATCCTGTTGTTTAAAGAAACTGAGAAATAGTTACATATTGGCACTAAAGTGTTGCTAAAATAATGGTATAGCTAATCTAATAGTAGCTTAAGGCTGTTGCACCCTAAAGTGTTTAGAGTCTGTTACTGTATAACACAAACCTAAAAGTACAGAGCTGTTTTGGAAGCTGCACATGTATAGATTTTGTAGGTAAATCGGATGAAACATTCCTTCTGCGCACCAGAGATTGACCCCTGCAGGTTCTCTATTGATCCCATGGTCCTGTGATTTAATGCCAGGGTTTATTTTATGGTTTGGTGCACTGGTGGTGGTTTATTGTAACAGTAGATTCTGGATTGAGAATAAATCTCACAGAGTGGTTGTTTTAGTATACTCAGTGGTAATTTTTTGGGTATGGGTACTTATTGGTGTGCTTGGGTTTATGATCTTAGGCCATTGAAGGTTTCGCATTGATGGTGAAAAAAACAGCTCAGACCCTCCAAGCCTTCGGTACTGAGCTAGCCGAAACCGAGCTGCCCAACAATGCAGAGGCCACATCCACCCTGCTAAGCACTCACACAGAGAAGAAGGAGACAATGAAGGTGAGGAAAAAGATGAACAAAGCTGTTCTAAAGTACATGAATGCCAATGCAATTCCCAATTTTTCCCAATGTTTACCAATTTCCCCCCTTCTTTTCCATTCCTTTCATTGCCTTTGCAATGTTATTTTCCTTTCTACCATTCATCTTTTTTATCCGCTTCCTCTTTTCATTCTTCCTTACCATTTGTCATTTTCCTATGCCCTTTCTGTCTAATTCCCTACTTTTCCTCCCCTATCCCATTTCTTATTACAGGAGGATCTGAAGGTAGCACTCAGTCAGGGAGCATGTTTGCTGGAAAGTATCAATGAACCGCTGGTAGCAGACCCGGACTACACCATGAACCATGATGAGCTGGAGAACTTGGCTACAGTGCAGAGGTTTGTATTTATGTAATGATTGAACAAATACAACCCTCACACAAACATGCAATCGAAACTCAAATTGTCACGTTTTGAACTGTTTTTATGTTTATGTTATGTTTGGCCTATGTTATAGGATTTTAAATTTGATGCATTAGAGTGGATCTGAAGGCAAAGGATGTTTATTTTAGAACAGTCTGAACGGGGTTCTGTTGAGCCTGTGGTAGCTTACCTACTTGACGGGGTGGTGTGTCATTTGATGTGCGTGCATGTGAATGTACACAGAGTGTATGTGTTAAAATTTGTGTTTAGCTATAACAGCAAATGTTTCCATTGTTTTCAATTCAATTGCAAGTCTCTCATCCTCCCTGCTTCTAAAACCTCTAGGCTACTCGGGCAGTTGGATGAAACAGAAAGAGCATTTGATGAATTCTGGGAGCGACATCAGACCAAGCTCGAGCAGTGTCTTCAGCTCCGCTATTTCGAACATAATTTCAAGGAGGTATGGCAACAGCTTTGGTCTTTTTAGTTTGTGTCAGCTTAGGTTGCATTACGTGTTTTGTTCCATGTACGTATTGCACTGCAATCAAATGGGATTGTATTTTAGGTTCGAGCCCAGTTGGATCAGGTTGCAGACAAGCTGGC
>JAYJMA010107139.1:0-19346 GCA_036873895.1 Parotocinclus cabessadecuia | reverse complement strand
GAGATCAAACTGGCATCCTGTTATTTCTCAAGTGTAAGGGGAGATCACACTAAATACACCGCCCACAAAAATTAGGGTTCACTCATTTTAATATATTCCCTAATTTTTGGGGGCAGTGTACTTGTCGCTGTAGCATACAGAAGCTTCTTTAATTTCACACTGCTCACAAAAACTAGGTGATATTTCAAAATTTAAAAAGAAGCATTGGATTTTATTTCATTTAACAAAATCATGAGAAAAGCAATTGAAAAGTCCAAGAAAGTTGTTTGATTACGCAAATGAGATGCAAACCCAATTATGGTGATTGAATAGGAAGTGATATATTCACGGGGGTAAACAGAAGGATGTTAAACTGGACTAGAGTTCGCCCACATTGACTTTTAATTAGGGTGTTTGGTCACCCAAGACTGCTAAAACACACTGACAGTGATGGGGCATGGACAGGATCAGATTGTCCAGCGGTTCTTGTGGGATCTTCTTCGTATTAATTTTGAAATACCCCCAATTTCTGTGAGCGGTGTATGCTTAGTCTGGATTGTAAAACATTTTTCATGCATCCACACTGCACAATAGAGTTTGAGGTAATTGGACTTGGGTGGTAATTAACTTTTCATAATACAGTCGTTGCCAAAAGAAGCCACAGTAAAGGAAAACAATGTACATGAGTGTAGTGTAGGATTATTCTATACTGTAATCTTACTCTCTGTTAAACTGGGTATGGAAAAAAAAATCTGAATACAGGCATGCACCATTTAAAGTCAACGCCAGTTTGCCTTAATGGCCAACGTCTTAAGACTTTTAATTGGAACTAAAAATCTCTCTCCTATATCCGATTCTTGTCTCAATGACAGAAAGCTTGAATGACAGAAAAGTGAATCAAAGTCTTGAAGACAGAAAAGAAACATGATATTAGTGGAACGGAAACCTGTTTGAAAATTCATTAAATATGTTGGAATAATCACAGTACAGCGTTCCCTCGCCAGTCCGTGGTTCACTTTTTGCAGACTCGGTGCATCGCGGGTTTTCCAAAATATGAATGGAAAAAATATATTGCGAATTTTCACTGTTTGGCAGGTTTTTGCCGAACTTTTATATTAAAATATCACACAATTATTATAGACAAAATATTAATTCTAGAAATAAAGGAATGTTCTAAATCATAAAATATTAGGACTTACAGTAAATGGCGCATTTACTCAGCTGATGAATACTCACCAAAAACGAGAAGTAAGACTAGAGCATCGGCCGCCTGAGTCGCTACTTGCCGACATGACAAGTTTTTATCTGCTGTGTTTTGTTCTCTGTTTGTGAAAGTTTCATGCTAGACTGAATTCATTCAAGCCCTACGATGAAACCCAAACGTTCTGCAAGTTCTACGGCTCAAATAGTGTATAAATACTTAAATATAGTGTCTCTACTTTGTGGATTTTCGTTTGTTGCGTGTGGTCCTGGAACGTAACCCCCGCCATAAACGAGGGAACACTGCACATGTAATCAACCACAGAGTCATCAAAAATCTCTGGACAGTATTTGATAATTTGATGTTCTTCGATACACCTGATTCAGAGCTTTTTATTGTTCCCTGTATTGTCACTTTCAGATTCAGAATCCTCACAGTGTTCTTAATAGGAACATATTCTGATGCTTTATTCATTTGGTACTTGTTGGCGTGAAGACAATTGTTTTTTTAGCCATGAAGTCCATGTCTCTTCGGAGTGGCGGGGTGAACTCAGAGACAGGGCAGTGTCAGTGAAATGTGACAGAGGTGAGGAATTCCAGTCAGAGTTAAGAATCACTACCCACGTGCCTTCATCCTTCCACTGAATGATCGGCTTGTTTAATCAATTCAGTTTTATTTCTGTAGCGCTTTTTACAGAGGAGCATTGTCTCAAAGCAGCTATACAATCTTATATCATCTTAAAAGGCCAATCCCAAATTGAGCAAGCCTAGGGTGACAGTGGCAAGGACCGAGACTCAACAAGGGACCCATTCCTCCTTGGGTGGCTTAGATGTAACCTTTTACAATTGTGAGGCAACTGTTGTTAAATGATGAACATGTGCACATGAAGGATAGAGCTGGAGGTCGGGGTTTAGAGAACTGCTATTAATATATTTTGACCATAGTGTGTATTTTTCCTATTGTGTTGGTGCTGTGCTGTTTGGTTGTATGTGGAGTGTAATTTCAGTTTCACCTTGTTTCTAAATTTGGGATTGGGCAAATTTTTTTTTACCCAGCCTTACCTTATCATTTATGTTCTTGTTCTTTGCACCCAGCTTACTGTTAACGCCACATTGTGTGGGACCAATGTTCATAAAGAGCGACTGGTCTGTTCCCTGATTATCTAATTAGATTATTGGCTCATGATGGCGCCCTTAGCGTTGAATGATGAAAACATACTGACCATGTGTCCTGTTCTCCTGCAGGGTCGCTTCTACAGTGGGTTCTTGGACTGCTTGGTCAAAGTGAGCCGTACAGAGGGAGTGTTGGGGCTCTATAAGGGAATGGGTCCGGTGTTCATGCGCCTGGCTCCTCATACTGTTCTCAGCATGCTGCTGTGGGACGTCATGAGACAGAAAGCTCTGGAGAGCTATGCTGTCTGAACAGAGCTGTGCTGCATTAATCATCGCTGCGCCTCATCACATCTGGGGGCTGTTGTGTGTGCGCGTGTGTTTGTGTTTAAAAGAAGACTCTCAGATCTCATGCATTGCAGGCATTACTTTACGATCAGTCATGCAAGCAGTAATGAAAGGTTGAGTGTTATCAACATTGTGTTCGGATACTACCTTGCATGTTGTAGCATTTTGATGTGACTGGAGCTCAGGGATGCACCCCAAACTATTCTCACAGAACTGGACCTTTAATCCAATGTTTATCCACCATTAAGATTTACAGTTGGCACTGTGCATTTGCATAGGGTGTGTTTGCTGGCCTGCACCAAACCACGTGCACTGCTTTGTATCTTTCTATTGGACTTGAAGTAGTGTGGCTAAAACCACTAATTAAGAGGTGCACGTGTGCCTTGTTGCTCTCCGGTGGTGCAGCTGCCTAACGCAATGACCCAACGCAGAAGTTCACTTGTTGGAGCTGGAAAACTATTAGTGTCATATTGAGGGTCACTGAGGTCCAGTACAACCTATTTTAGCCTGCTGTCTGTACATGGATTCCAGAGTTTCCTATTATGAAACCTGATAACAGTGTGCGTGAATAACAGAGAATAGTCATTAGAAATTATGTCCTAAAACTTTTGGCCATACAGTGTATGAGCTTAAGAATACACCCCCAATACCAAGACATGGCTGTAAGTACTGAACTCAGCATAATGTACAGAGAGAACCTCCTAGATTTAAGGACTAAAAGGCTGATCTTCTGCTCAAGGGAATTACAGACTCACTAACAAATGAAATAATGTTCTAGATCTCTCTCTGTGTGTAAGGCTCAGGGTTCAAGAACTCCAGCGGTGTCGAAAGCTTTAGGTCAGCTTTAATGGTCCAATGCATTTAAATAATACAGGAAAGACTCTCCCTCTATCTAAATGTAAAGCCAGAGGAACAGAACAGAGTGTAGATGTATCGCTGAAGCTGCTCTGATCCCTGATGCCATCGAAACATTGATTGGATCAGCTGCACTGTTGGTCTGGATGATGCAATCAGGGCTGTTTGTTAAACAAAAATCTTCTAACGATAGAGTTTGTACTAATCAACAATAAAATCTCTGGGTTATAATCAAGCCTTGAGTGATCACTTGAATCCTAAGTGCTGTCTGGATCATGACAAGGCAGATTTTATTCACATACCAGAGCTTTGTGCGTAGATGCTGGAACTAATTTCTTGTATAAACTGAATTATTTAAGGATGCGAGTCATCTGTGTTTCTGTGTCAGGAATAGTGTTGCTGCAGTCTTGTCTTAACACCGTCCCTATACGTCACGGTTTAACACACCTCCCCAAACACATAAAAGCAAGTAATCAGACTCCCACTGACTAAATAAACTAATAAACAGTCGACAATGAAAAGTCCATAATATATAAGCTATACACTCACTGGTCACTTCCTTATAGTCACCTTGTTAGAACAGGCACAGATTCAACAAGGTGCTGGAGATGTTCTTCTTCTGCTCCACCACATCCTTAAGATGCTCTACTGAATTAAGGTCTGGTGACTGTGGAGGTCATTTGAGTTCAGTGAACGCATCGTCGTGTTCAAGAAGCCAGTTTGAGATGATCTGAGCTTTGTGACATGGTGTATTATCCTGCTGGAAGTAACCATCAGAAAATGGCACACTGTGGTCATAAAGGGATGGACATGGTCTGGAACAATCCTCAGGTAGACGGTGGTGTTTAAACGATGTTCAGCTGGTATTAAGGGACCCAAAGTGTGTGTCAAGAAAATATCCCTCACACCATTACACCACCACTAGAAGCCTAAACCACTGATACAAGGAAGGCTCGATCCACCCTTTTGTGTTACACTGCTAACAACATTAGAGGGATCCTCTTTATATACATTTTAAAATACTCACAGATTTTTGCGACAAATTCTGACTCTGCCATCCAGATGACGTAGCAGAAATCAGACCAGGCAGCATTTTTCCAATTTTCTATTGTCCAGTTTTCGTTTGCCTGTTCGAATTTGTGACTCAGTTACCTGTTTTTGGCTGACATAAGTGGCACCTGATTTTGGTCTTGTATTGCTATATCCCATCTGCTTCAAGGTTTGATCTGTTTGGCATTTAGAGATTCTCTTTTGCGTGATTGGGCTGTGACAAATGGTTATTCGAGTTACTCTTGCCTTCCTATAAGCTTGAACCAGTCTAACCATTCTCCTCTGACATCAACAAGGCATTTCTCTTTTGCACACCATGGCTGTGCGTAAAAGTACAGGAGATAAGCAGTTTTTGGCATAACCAAACCAGCCTCTGTAGAACCAATAACCATGCCAAGTTCAAATTCACTTAAAATGATTCAGTTTGAACTTCAGCAGGTCTTCTCGACCATTTGTAAATGCCTAAATGCACCAGGTTGCTGTTATGTGATTGTCTCATTACGTAGATATTTGTTTAAAGTAGCAGTTCAACAGGTCTACCTGTTAAGGTGGTCAGTGATTGTATATTAGCTATACAAATATAGTATATAGTCTCCCTGCCCTCAGAGGGCCCCATATTGTCCTGTCTCACCCAGAGGAGGAGAGGTTTAGCAAGTTTTCTTTGGCAAGAGATTGTTCACTGTTCCCCTCCTGATTTGTCTCATGACACCCAACCCACTGTGTGCCTTACCCTGCCACTGAGAGAAGAGAATCACAAGCCAGTGGCTCTGGCTGATAATTTAAACTCTATATTTGATTAGAGTCTATATTTGACTCTAATATTTTAGTCTTGTTATAATTTCTTAATTATGGAAATAAATAAAACTACTACTGAAAATAAGCTTATGGTTGTACCTTAAGGTTGTTGATTTGATGATGGCTGAGAATATATTTGGATTTGAGGGGTGTGTAATTAGGAGATGGCTGAAAAGAGGTTACACTGGCCTGATAAACAGCGAATTACTTTGTGTATTTTGTGGGCGAATAGTCCACGACACAGTTACACACAGATTCACACACAAACCCTGATTATAATCTACTGGTTAAGAATTCACAAACGTGCAAAACTGTACATCAGACTCTCCATGACCTCATAACGAGATGAAGTTACCAAATGTTGCGTTCATGAAGCTGTTATCACTGAAATAAAAGCTGGTGGGATTAACTCTGCGTCCTAAAAGGATGCCAGTGCAAATGCTCCCAAAACGACTACAATACCACGCATTCAATTTATTATATGCAGCATGTTATACTGTACATATGGGATCCTCGTGGCCCATCCTGCGAGCCAGACAGACCTGAAGAACGCAACTGTACACAACAGTTAATAAAGCTCTGGGTGTCGATGCTGCACGAGGGTCTTGCACTATGTTTAATCATAAAGGGAACACACTTCCAGACATTCAGCAGCTCATGGCGCCAACTACCGACATGGAACTGTATTAATGACATCTGGCGGTAAATCACTGAACTACATTTAATTCTATTCATACTTCCGTTCATTTTCCATACTTGTACCAGCCAGTTCACGGACCAGTATAGGGCTCAAGGTGGGACCAAACTCTGCTATTAAATCATGAAAATAGCGAAAGCTCTGATACGCACAGCGTATATTGAAATGACTTAAATTACCCGAGTGACCATTAGAGGGAGATAGTGAGACATGTAGGTATTAGAAACTGAAGGATCTCGTGGCTTCCAGAGTACAGGTATGTAATTGAAATGTTTTATTCTAACTTACATCAACGCGCGTTTGTTTAAACCACATGGACATAAACATTTCCTTTGTATCCTTTATTGTTGAACCACAATCTATCACCAAAACTATTTTTATGCAACACTGACACCTTCAATAAAACTTTATCCGTCCATATTGACAAAAGGTGTAGCTCCGCAGTGTGCACGCGCGCACATTTGTGATGTGTTGACTCACGAGTCACCTATTGGGTGTTACTATTCTTGTTTCACACAAGTGATTAGAGGTCAGTTTATGTGTGTATATATGGCTACTTCCATACATATAAAACTTCATCATTTCATTTGAACATATGCAAATATAACTGGAATGAAAATGCTGATGGTGCTTGAAAATGCAGAAACATGCACAAAATGCACTTTCTGATTTACAAATTCTCTCTCTCTCTGCTTTTGAGGGATTTTTGGCAGCCATAACGTCGTGGGGGAGGGACCTGGACTTGGGGGGGGGGAGGGATGATGTCATCACTGGGCATGCTCACTCTTGCTTGTGTGACATCACTTATGCATTCCAATCCACACAGCACATATGAGCAGCAGGACTCCCCCTCCCCCTTCCCTCAGCTAGATCTCTTCTGCTCTGTCTTACCATCTTTTTTTCTCTTGTTTCATCTCTCTGGTTTGTGGCCTTGCCCCCTCCCTGCTTTCCATTGGGTTCTGTGCCTCCCCCTCATTGCCCCAGACTGAGAAGATAAGCAATCTATAAAAACTGGATGTTCTCAAACAAACAAGCCACACACACTCCTCTGCCGAATGTGGTTAGGTTTCACCCTTGAACATTTTTTCTTTTCAGAAACCAAAACCAAACACCATCCCAAAAATGATCACTACAGTCAGAAGCTCCTAACATGGGTAGAACGGTTTGGGGCAGGAAGGAAGAGAGGGGGATGGGGTGGGTGCAAAAAGGATGAAAGGGAGCTGATCATGAGGGAGGTAAAGAAAATAAAGCTTAAACGATAATAAGGAAACTGGAACTGATTCAGAATCATTTAGGTATTAGTACTGATTCAGAATCATTTAGGTATTAGTACTGATTCAGAATCATTTATTAGTACTGATTCAGAATCATTTAGGTATTAGTACTGATTCAGAATCATTTAGGTATTAGCACTGATTCAGAATCATTTAGGTATTAGTACTGATTCAGAATCATTTAGGTATTAGTACTGATTCAGAATCATTTAGGTATTAGCACTGATTCAGAATTGTGTGGGGGCAGGAGGGCAGAAGGCAGGCACAGTCACATCCTGCTGCATTCTGAAAGATAAAGGACAGGAAAAGCGGGGATTGTGAGTTTGTGAGTGTGCATGCAATAATCACAGTGACTGTGCAATCATGTATTTTCCTGTGAGTGAGTGTGTGTGTGTGTGTGTGTGTGTGTGTGTGTGTGTGTGAGTGTGTCAGTGTGCGTGTTCGTGCTCTTGGATTTTTTAGGGTTCCAGAGTATTTATGACTGTGCAAACGTGCACATACATGACTGTGACTAGTCCATCTGTAAAATTGTGCAATTCTTTCGGGGTGCTGAGTGTGTGGGCCATGCTTTTATATACCACTGCATGGAACAAATGTCCCCACAAGGTTAGAAAGCTGTGACCTTCTTAAGTTGTGTGTGTAAGTGTGAGAGACCTATTTTATAGGTCTTGGTCAGTGATTAACTGCTTACCTTTTACGGCTATGAAAGCAAGCTGTCATTCAGGGAAGAAAGAGAAAGAAAGTGAGGGAGAACGAGAGAGGAGGAGGGAAGGAGGGAGGGAGGGAGGAAAAGGAGTGGCCTAGTGTAGCTATCTGTCTGTTCACTGCTCTTTCTCTTAGTGACGATATGGGAGGATAAAGGATAAAGAAGACAATAGAGAGAGCAAGCGTGAGATAGAGAGAGAAATAGAGAGAGAGAAAACGCTTCTTGTGATTCAGGTACGTGTTTGCAAACTGATCTCAGCTGCAGTAAAACTGTTCACTACCTAACAGGCAGACAGGAATCAGGATATTCTGCAGCCGTGTGTGTGTGTGTGTGTGTGTGTGTGTGTGTGTGTGTGTGTGTGTGTGTGTGTGTGTGTGTGTGTGTGTGTGTGTGAACGCTTGAGTACTGGAATGTCTCAGATTCTCTGCACATTACATGTGTTTCACGTACTCAGGGATTTCAGGGCCTGTTTCCACTGCACAATGTAACAAAGGTTCCGGTTCCAGTACCTGTTTCTTTTGCTTGTAGATATGTATACTGCATCTCACAACCGTACAACTAGCCTTGCCTCCAAGAACCACTAGGTCCTATTGGTGCCAAGAAAAGATGAGCTGGTACCTTTGGTTCTGAAACGAAAAGCTTTAATAATTAGAAGCTTTAGTGCTGCAAGTGAAAGTAATTCTACTGGAACTGGTACAGTTGCCTTGCAAACATCAGCTTTTCTACTGCAGCAGGAATCTGGTTCTGGAGCTGTATTGGAACGGTACAACTGGCACTACTAGGAGATGTTCAGGAACGGGTACTTTTGATGCTTGAAATAAAATCATAATGTGTGTGTGTGTGTGTGTGTGTGTGTGTGAGGGAGCATTGGGGTCTTTTGAATTCTTTGCATTTTAGACAAATTTGACTTTTATTTTAACTTCAACTTCAGGAACCTTTTAGGAACTCAGACACAACGTGCTACAACTTGCAGTACCGAGAAACTGGAACCACCGGTTCAAGTTCTATAGGCTACAGTTACAGTTAGCAGAAAGTCCACTTTCAGTTTATTTTCAGTTCCTTTCAGCATCTTAGTGACCAACACCAGTTACTCTATGGTACCATTAGATGCTATTAATTCCAAGATTGACTAGATACATTAATACATACAAGTCCTCTTTCTGAAACTTAAATTACTGGTGTCATCTATAGTACTGCAGCTGGAGAAGGTCCTGGAACTGGAAGTAGATCTAGAAACTTTGAAGTTTTTGCTAATGTTATACATGGTACTGGAACTGAAATTGAAATTATAGCTTTTATACTGAATCAGAAACCTTTGGCACTGGCTGAAACAGAAGCCTCCGGTATTGGGCCTTAAAACCTTGATACTGTAACAAGTTCATTTGACGTTGAACTAGCTGTTTCTTCATTTGGTACTTTGACACTACAAATGGAAAATTTGGTACCCTGGTATCTTTGGTAATAAGATAAGATCATCCTTTATTAGTCCCACAATGGGGAACATTCGAGAAGAAATTAGAACATGGTAAACATCGATTGGAGATAAAAAAAAAGCCCCGTCTACCTACTATCCTCCAAGGAGTACAGTATATGAGCATGAAATTAACACATAAGCACATATAATGACATTGACAAAAAGACTAGCCACGAGGAAGGGGTCAAGGGATTGGAAAAAAACAGCAAACAACGAGTGGTCTATAGCAGCCACATAGCGGTGCTCAAACAGACCCGTCCCAATGTAACAGGAATCTGTTCTGGTACTGGTAAGGAACTGTTAGGAATGGTACTTTTAATTTTAGTAATACAAATTTTAGCACTAGAACTACAGCCCTTGCCTTGGTTCTCCAAGTGGATGTATGAACAAAGACTTTAAACCTTTAATGAACTGAAACATATGGAACTGGTACCTTTATAGTGGAACGAGAAGATTATAGTGGTACAGAAAAGAAAAGTACTGGAACTGGGACTTTTGATAGTTAGTATGCACAGTATATTTGTTTGATATAGGTAACTATACACTAAATCACTATATAACTATACAAAATTGTGCACACCCCTTACTATTTTATTCTATATTTTTACGGGACAACACTGAAAATACAACACTTTGATACAACATAAAGTAGTCAGTCTACAGCTTGTATAACAGTCAAAATTTGCTGTGCCCTCAAAATATCTCAACACGCAACCATTACTGTCTAAACCACTGGCAACAAAAGTGAGTACACCCCTAAGTGACAATTGCCAAATTGTGCCCAATTTATCAATAATTTGTGTGTCCACCATTCTTTTATTTTCAGTATTTTATGGAATTCACTAGAGCTTCACTGGTTGCTACTGGAATCCTCTTCTACACTTCAATGTCAATGATGACATCACGTTGGATGTTAGAGACCTTGCACTCCTCCACAGATGTTCAATAGAGTTTAGGTCTGGAATAGAGGCTGACATTTTTTCAGGAATCCCATTGGTCACGTGATTCCCGCGGGATGGGACTCAACTTAACTATTACTCACGTGATTGGGACGGTACAGGATACAAAAGTTAACAGGAGAAGACAAGAGCGGAAACCAATAAATAAGACAAAAGATAACCATAGAATAGGCACTGCCATTTTGTAGTTTTTTTCTTTTAAAAAACCTACAGTAACGCAAATCTAAAGAACTACACGTCCCAGAAGCCAACGGTGCTTCCGCCCACAGCTTGCCACCGGAATTCATAGAACAGCAGCAATGGAGGGAGTAAACACAACTCAGAAACTGATGTCGTAAAAATTGATTTGCAACACAAAGTCAGAAGTAACGACTTCAGGAAAAACTATAGGGACCACAGGCTGTGTATTATTTATGTTTTGTGGCCTTTAGTGACGGATTTTTTTTTTTGATTAAGGCATAAAATGTCCCCCTATATTACCACAAATGAATGGGGATAAGATTAAATTTAAATTGTATTGCCGAAAAACTAAAATAAATAAGAAAAATGGGAGCAGTACAGGAGCGGGAGTCATTTTGAATGGGAGTGGGACAGGACAGGAATTTTTTTTAATTCCGACCCAGGATTGTGATGGGACAAGATTATTTTCTGTGGGAGTGGGATGGGACAGGAATGAAAATCCACTCCCGTGTCACCCTCTAGTCTGGAGACATGCTTGACCTTTGAACTCTAGTAGTGCTGCTGGAATTTTAAAACGCTGAGCATTCACTTCTAAAACTTTTTTTTTAATTAAGCCGAATATAAACTGAAAAACTGTTGTACTGTAGTATACACAGCACTATACAGTACTGTGTGTGTGTGTGTGTGTACTATTTTATTTTGTCTTAGTTTATTTTGTCTATTCTGTTTATTTGGTCTATTTTTGCTTCACCTGCTTCACCATTAAGATAAAGTCAGAGACAGTAGGTCATCTGTTGTTGCACAGATTGTGTTAGTCGTCCTCTAATCCTTCATCAGTGCTCATAGGACAAGATGCTGGTGGCTGGAAATTTTTGGCTGGTGGACTCTTTCAGCCTAGCAGTGTCATTGATGTGGTTTACATTTATGCCCTTATCCAGAGTTATTGTGGGTTAAAGACCATGCTCAAGCATCTTGGCAGCTGTGGGATTTGAACTGTAGACCTTCCTTAGCCACTACCGTACCGCTGGTTTAAAACTCCAACAGCATTACTGTGTCTGATCCACTCATACCAGTACCAGACACACTAACCCACCACCACCATGTCGATGTCAATGCAGAACTGAGAATGGTTCACCACATTAATAGTTCCTGATCTGTGCTGACCTGACCATTAAAGAACAGAGTAAAACAGACTAACAAAGTACGATGAGAAACAGATGGACTACAGTCTGTAATTGTAAAACTACAAAGTGCAGTGACCTCTAACGTTAAGTAATAAAATAAGCAGAATATAAACTGAAACATCTAGAATTCCTAAAACTGTTGCACACCAGTATACACAGTACTATACAGTACTCTGTGTGTGCATATACATATATGTACTATTTGATTTTGTTTTAGTTTATTTTCTATACTATGCCTAATTGTCATGTTTTTCTTGTTCTGGTCTCATTCGTTCATACTGTGATGTCACACCTGATGTTAGTGAAAACTGATTTGACTGGTTTGGTGGCAGCAGAGGACACGCTGTAGATGTTTAGGGACGCTCTGAACATTTCAGAGTCAGTCAGTCATTATGCTTTGCATTTAAATAAGTATGGATTTTGGATCAGACCCTGAAATCCATAGTGTGTCTGAAGAAAACCTTGAACATTAATAAAAGAACACTCAGGTTAGGTGTGTTCTTATGTTCTTTCTCCGGATTTGGTTGCACATTCGACCTTTAGACACTACAAACAAGAACGTGGCTGTCATGTGACAAACTGATTCAGCAGGTTAAAATGGTTGTTTTGAGTAATTGGTTTCTTTATGAGCTCACAATAAAACCATAACATTAGCAGCAACATTCATATTGTTTCGATTGTGTGTTTGGTTGAACTGCACTGGAAACTTTAATATTGAAACAGATACGTTTGGTAAAGACACTGGTACCTTTGACAGTGGAAAGAGTAGCAAGAACTGAAACCTTTGGTGCTGGAATTTTACATTTGGCAGTGCTTGGGATACTTTTTAAACTGAATCTGATCCATTTGACAGTAGAAGATATACATTTGGTAGAGTAACTAGAAGTCATCATAATAGAGCTAGGAGCTTGGGTACTGTAGTGGGTACCATTGCTAATTAAACTGATATATTTGGTTACCGTCAATATTGAAATTGATACATTTGGTAGAGTAATTCGAGGCCACAGTGCTGAACCTGGTACCATTGCTCACAAGAATTATAATATTTCATTATGAGTTTGACACCTTTATGGGTTTGAATGTGTACCTTTGTAATAGTAATTGGAAGTCTTAAAATTGAGCTGGCACATTAGATATTGGAATTGGTAACTTGGACTAGAATTGGTATCTCTAATACTGGAGAGACGCGTTTTGGTATTGAAATAAGCAAGTCTGATACTCGAACTGGTACCTTTGGTCCTGTAACTGGAACTGGAACAATACTGTGCACAATTTTAAAGTAAATTTTAAAATAAAATTGTTCATAATGAAATATCTCCTAATTTTTGTGAGCAGTGTTGTATATTTAGGATGAACACTTATGCCCTTGAGCAAGACTAACTTTGAAGTTTTCTGGTAAATTGTTAATGGGTCTGGATTGGGGCTTATACAAAATTCTCTCACTGTAAATGCAGAAATATATTTTTGGAATCCTTTTTTCACTTTAGTTCTTATGTGTTTTGAGTGATGGAGCAGTGTGATGCCCAAATATAGTCATGTTGTCTTGGATGTTAGCTTAGCACAACATATCCAAGCCCATAAGAAAACCATTCGGCTTCTAAATCAACAAATTACACTCTCAGTGGTGGATTAAATCATATTTATACCATGGAATGGAATCTCAGAGCTTTTTTAACACTTGCTCAGGATCTCAGACTCATGGAAGACTGAGACCAAGAACTGCTGCTAGTTTTAGTTTTTCTGTTAAATTAAAATAGAGATCAAATATAAATTATAACATAAAAACTACTGCATATACTGTATTTGGTGGACTGGAGGAACCTGGCTTAAATGTGTCTCCATATTGCTTTTTTCTATCCTTTTTTAGAACCATGACCTCTGCAGTTCCTCCGAAGAGGATGGTCTCCTCTGTCTTCATCACTCTGGCTTCTCCATACAGAGCCACAGTCACACCCACGGCCCAGATCACTCAGCATTCAGCTGTCCCCATCAGTCCCACCGGCACACAGAGGAAACCCTCTGCTTCTTCTAGTCAGATGATGGCTTTGGGACGCAACCACTCTCCAGCCGAGGCTAGGCCAAATCCTCTGGAGAACTGTAAATCACATGCCAACGGCAAACCTGAAGCTCCATTCGCTGCTACATCCAGAGCCGGGAGAATCGGGCAGCTCAAAGCAGAGGAGAAAAGTCCTGGGAGTAAGGAAAACGCATTGATTATACAGCACAGATAATGAAGAGATGGAGAAATTCATTGTTGAGTGTATGCCTTCTTTTAGGATTATTGAATGGAAGATTTTCTCTGTGCCACACTGGATATGATTGTTAGATGAATGGTTAAATAGATGGATGGATGGTTGGTTATATGTATGGTTGGATGGATAGACAAATGGAGTTGGAGGAGGCTAGCTGGATAAAAGTGGGTCTACATGATTAGATGGAACAGCCAGATTATGGATGGATTGTTGGATGCACTGATGAATGGAAGTGTGGTTGGCTGGGTGGATGGTTGGTTATGTGGGTTGTTCAATGAATTAATAAATGGTTGGATGGATATACAGTGATGTAATGTATAAATTGCGGGACATGGATGAATGGATTGATGGCAGCATTGATTATTGTCCATACTATCCTAGCATGATTTCTTGCAACAGTTTTCTTGAAGTTTTCTCATCATCTCTTCTAAATGTAAAGTAGTTTGAGCCATCTGTGTGTGCTTATATAAATGTGTGTTTTTCATTTCAGAATATCTCCCTCCTCCTCCTTCTCCCCCCACTGCTTCTCTGCACTCGGACATCTCTGATGTCGCAGTTGCCCCATCACTGCCTCCCCCACCCATATGCCCATCATCTGACCCCAAACATGGACCTCTGGCCTTCAGACGTGAGGTAACAAACACACTCACAATCACCTAATGCTGTGATATTCATTTGAGAAATTTGAAGCTGTTTCACACAAATAAAATGTTTTTGAGTTTTAGCGAGTTTATTTTGGGACTATAGTCTGATGCAAGCATTTGGTCGCCTCATGTCATATCTCGTAAATGAAAGAAGCTGCACATCTTCTGCAGTAACAAACTCAAAAAATGACAAAATATGCAAAAATAATCAAATTGATCGAATGCGGCATGTGCAAAACCCTGTTCCCAAGACCCGAAAGTCTCTGAAACCCAGAGGCCCTCTTGCAAGGCAGAATCTCAGGAACAGAAAGAAACTGGAGACAACTTGGACACAGCCTGATGGCAAGACTCCTTACCAACTTGAAATGCAACTCAAATCAGGAAGGTGGTATATGAATCATTCCACTCCAGTTCAGATTTGAGGTGTACTGCGGTACTAAACTATCTGGTACCAGGAACCGAATGCATGCTCTGTATCCGACAGATGTCACCTCACCGGAGGAGGCATACAAACTGGGCTAGCACATTACTGTAAATGGAAGCTGTATACAGTGAGCTTCTCCACTTCATAACATAACTCAGGTCATTGGTGCGAATTTGTTTTCGGGTGTTGGTATCCCGATACAATCTACATGCTGTTTACATGCCCTAAGCTGAATGTACAGATATACTGAAAAAGTAAAATAGAATGCAACAGAATTCATGTGAATGATTTCTAAATGTTTATATGTCTGTTTGTTCGGGGTGGGTCTCCTCATAGGTCCCTGTCTCCAGCGGCCCCAGTGTGTATGTTATTGCTCGGCCTGTGGTCACATGACACAGTTCTCCCCATGCCTGCTTTATTGATTTTTGGGGTCATTAAAACATGGGAACACTTGAGTTTAAAGCCTGAAACTAAGCAAAATGAAAAACATAAAATACCAGCATACTCATTTTAAACTGACCTGTAAAAAAGTCATGCTAATTACTAACATGCTGTCCAGTTTCTTCTCTGTTTGTGGCTGAAAAGAGGAAATACTTCACACTTGTTGCAGTTATGTTCAACTATTTATTTCAATAATAAAGTTCCTCTAACGCTGTAACTGGTCCCTCACATGGCTGCTGCGATCTACTGAATCGTTACACAGAGCCAGATGTTTGTCAGACCTTTACACTCCTGAAGTGATCCATTTGATCTGCTGTGGTTCAAACAGGTCGCTGTACCCCGGCCTGTGGAAACGGCTCCCCCTGCTGATGGGAGTCAGAGTATGCCATCAGCAGAATTGGAGGTGGATGAAGAGGGAATCTCACCAGGTGTGATGGCATACACACGTACACGACAGCTATTGATTCTGACAGTTGCAGAAGCCTTTTTGTGAATATCACATGCAGAAGAAGAGACAGGACTGACACCCACCTCACCCGGAGGCAGAAAATGGTATAGACAGCATAATTGGGAGTTTACAAAAGGCTTTTCAGCTATTGTTACTTACAGCAAGAAGCACCTGATTGGAGAATAGAATCTGATTTTGTAGCCAGTGTTTCATCTTTCTTTCTTAAATCTTCTTCTAAAAGACATGAAACCCTTGTTTCAAATATTTTTCTGGCACTTAGTTAGCAGACCTACATAGCCTTTAACGTATTTTAAAAATACATTTTATAAATTCTAAGAAATTACACTGGGTGGTGCAGTGGCAATGCACCAGCCAAGCATCTCCTCCCTTCTGCCCCCTGCCATTGACTGGCATTCCATCCAGGACCCTGATACCAACTCGATTTGATTTCACCAAACGATCAGGATCGTTCAGGATTTTTCCACATTCCTGCCTTGAAGATGTTTCCCCACGGTTCTTCCACTTTTTAATCATGCATTGGACAGTTCTTACCCTGCTTTTACTGACAGCCTAAGAGCAATCTCC
The DNA here is from genome assembly GCA_036873895.1 of Parotocinclus cabessadecuia. NCBI lineage: Eukaryota > Metazoa > Chordata > Actinopteri > Siluriformes > Loricariidae > Parotocinclus > Parotocinclus cabessadecuia. The sequence continues at coordinate 2,741 of JAYJMA010107139.1, read as the reverse complement.
TTAAAAGCTTTCTCTGCTTAAGGCATGTCAATAATTTGACTGAGCCTGTGTTCTGCCTTGCCATGGTCTTCCACCTTCCGAGTCTAGTGCCTGGATCTGGGACTGTTGTAGCACAAGCAGGATGCACCCATGTGACAATCACACTCAATGGCATACGCCAACATCGTATGTTTAAATGTATGTTATGCGTTTTGTTGTAGGACTCAATGCAGATTCCCAGACTGGACTGTTGGTCCACAGTCTAGTAGCTGTACAGTTTACACTGTGCCATGACAGTTAATGTCTACAGAGCCAGTCTACTTCATAGCCTTTAACCAAACTACGTGTGTGTGTGTGTGTGTGTGTCAGATGTATGTGGATTCTGTCGTAAACCTGTCCCCCTCAGTGAGCCGGCAATTGAGGCGTTAAACAGGACATATCACAGTTCATGCTTCCAGTGCAGGCAGTGTAACGTCTCTCTTGCGGGTCAGATCTACTACAATAAAGCTGGAATCCCCATGTGTGAGGACTGCTACCAGGTACAGCTGCACAACACTTCGGTTATTTGCCTTTATCACAGTATGGCAGTTATTGGCAGATATTACAATTGAAAAAATCTGTTTATTTCATTCGACTACATAAGCGTTTAATCTTCTCCAATTTATCTGGAGCTTGGATGATAAATGATGCGTTTTTATTGCAGACTTATTAGAACATTATTGACAACGATCATCTTTTTTAGTCTGCCACCATGTGGACGCATTGGAAACTACCAGTACTGGATGATAACAGTGCTATCAGGCTTAGGTTTAGATATTTAGGTTTCATATTTAAGTATCAATACATTGTCTTTAAGTTTAGAATCTGGCACTGCTATATTGCTTCAGTTTGAGCTTTGTAATGTGCACTGCTGACAAAAACGATGTAAAATGTCATTATGGTATATTTCATATTGAAATATCCCCTAATTTTCGTGAGTAATATGTATGAAAATTAATATGAACATATTTAAATAAAGCTGGTGCACATAGTATGAAATATAGATGCTAAATGTAAATGTTGCTGTAAGCCTTATGTCCTGTTCTAATCGTTAATTTCCCGTAGGCCAGTCTGGAGCCATGCTGGGCGTGTGGTGAGATCATTAAAGATAATGTGATCCGTGCACTGGAACGAGCCTATCACCCACCCTGCTTTGTCTGCACTACCTGCAGGCAGCCAATTGGAGATCAGCGTTTTGCGCAGGGTGAGGTGGGAGAGGTGTACTGCCTGCAGGACTACTACAGGTACAAAACTGGGTCAGGTTGAACAGTCTCAATTAACCACCAGAGGGCTAGAAGGTGGGCTTGTTCCCTGGCTCTGTAATAGCTGCCCCTGCCAGACCTGTAATGAATCCTTTTTGCAGACAGTGTGAACCCTACATGTTCATGTTCTGTCTGGTCACCTTCATTTAACTTACTAACTTAACTTACTTATTTATTTACTAATACATCCATTTCTGCATTTCAGGTCACATTCAGAAAATGTTTGGTACGGTAAAGCATTTATCACTCTGTAATGTGTGTGCTGTTTTGGGACGTCTCTGGAAAAGATGTTACTCAACATCTCAATTTACTTTTCTGCATTTATACCGCCATCACTGAAGTGTAAACTGCCTTTGCCTAGGGCACTGACACAGATCCATACCATACAGACCATGGCATTTGGACATGCTGCTGATATAAGTCTGGATCTTTTATCTTTATCTTTATCTTTATCTTTATGGACACACAGTGTCCATTGCTTCCAAAAAAGTGATGGATTTGTGTGACCAAAATACAAGTTTCCACTGTGTGATGCCTCTGAGCCCAGAGAAGTCAACAACGTTTCTGGACATGGGCTTACGGTAAAGTTTTAAGTGGCATTTGTGAATGTTAATCTGTATTGTAGTTCTTGACAGGTTTGCCAAAGTAATCTCTTGTCCCTATTGATAAATGAAGGTTCTTGAAACAGTTTGAGGGATCAGAGATCACAGGAATTCAGTTTATTGTTTATTAAAAAATCAAATGAAGCTGACCAGACCAAACATAAAGTATCTTGGGTTTATACTGTCTGCAGTATGTCAAAAGGTCAAATCAAATGTTATAAATTCTGCATTTTTATTAGTATTTGTATTAGTATTTCCATTTCCAGCAGTCAACTTGAAAGTGAGTCTTATGTTCAATTGATGGGATCAGGTGTGCTTGTATATATCTGATTATCTGATATATATATATATATACTTGAGCATATTTGTGGAAATGTTTCATGGCACAAATAAAAATGATTTCTCAGGGCCTTGTTGATGGCGATCATGCTGGAAAACAATACAAAGCCATCTTTAAAGATTTTGGATCCAAAGCATTGGGACTGTCTTAAATGAGGGAAATACTGATATATATTTAGCATTATTTAGTTAATTATTAAATTCTCTACATAGTACAGAACAATAATAGGAACAGAAGCTGAGCATGTTTTGGCATTTTTAAAACACCAGCACAGATGAGCCACCAGTGTTGTTTAAGGTGTCAGAGCTCTATTGGCTTTAATGTTTAATTAAATGTCATGTTTAAATATGTTTCTCCAGAGATTGCGTACCTTCCACAAGGGGCACAAACTTTTGCATGAAACTTAATTGTGGATAACAGGGAAGCTTTGTATGTTTTACATTTGGATGTGTGTGTGTGTGTGTGTGTGTGTGTGTGTGTGTGTGTGTGTGTGTGTGTGTGTGTGTGTGTGTGTGTGTG
>JAYJMA010107131.1:0-19347 GCA_036873895.1 Parotocinclus cabessadecuia | reverse complement strand
ACAGTCCAAAGACATGCATGTTAGGTTAATTGGTGTCTCTAAATTGTCATTGACTTGTGTATGCAAAACACCCCAGCTGTGTAATTGGAAACTTTAAAAGAAAGCATGAATAGCTAGGAGACTGAAACTGACCATATGTTTAACATGTTAGAATTATATTTAGTTATTTATGTTAGAGGTAACAAGAGGTTGTCATATAGTGTGAAGTGATTTGTGATTCAACTAAATGTTTGTGTACTAGAATAAATTTATTAATTATGGTAAGGAATTTATTTAAGGATTTTTTGTCTTCATACTAAAAACATATGTATATGTGTTACAATATTTATTCAGTCATTCATCTTTATTGATCTAATCTTCTAGTTAGGGGTCATTAAAGGTCTACTCTGGGAAGTTAATTTCTCGTAGATACCCTTTTGCAACAATCAGACCCATTAAGACTACAGCATTATTAAGGTTTCTATAAACATACTGTTCAGAAACATTAGGGGGTATTTCAAAAGGAAATTTCCCTTAATTAAATATCTCCTGAGTTTTTGTGAGCGGTATACATATGCTGCTTGAACAAACTCTAACAAACTTTATTTAATCTGCTGGTAAATTGAATTTTACATCAACAAACATTTAAATCAGTAAATGTATTGATCAGTGTATCTGCAGCATGATGATTAGCTTAATACGGGGCCTGTTACTGAGCCACGAGATTGTGGTCTGATTGTGCTTGTTTCCTATCAAGTTAAATAGCTGCTAGTCATGCTATGTGGCATAAGGTCTGTCTGCTGTGAAATTTAAATGCTGCATTATTTAAAAGGCTAGTTCTTAATTAGCTTAAATATTAACTTCTTACTTCTTACAGTTACTGCTGGACAAATTAATTTAACTATAACTTTTCTATTTTTGTATGTACTGTAGTATTTATATGAGCACATATAATAGGAAATTGATGCAGGCTGAATAGGTATGAATCCTCTAGATGTATAGAGATGTTGAACTGTTAAATCAGTTTGAGCTTTTTCTTATACAATTCACAAAAACAGTTTTAATGCTGCTTTAATGCTGCTTATCCCTTCCTGTTTACCCAGGGTTCTCTCATGATTGCAACGGACATTGAAAGCCCGTACCACATTTTGCGCTGACATTGTTTTGCCTTAAAAATATTTTGATAATTCCTATGAATTATGTATTTCTGTTAAAAATGATTATAATGAGTATAATGACAAAATCATTTTGTTGTGGTTGTTAAATGCTTACTGAGACTGAATATTTTACTACCATAATTCCTGAAATCTGTGTCTGTAAATCAATAATCAATGCAAATAAAGCATAATCAATCAATCAGAATAAAGTCTTTTTAAGAGACCATTTAATCCTATAATCCCAAAGATCACTGATATCACAGCATATTGTTCAAATGGCAAGATTTTTCTGCAATACTCATATAGTTAAAATATGCAAATATATGTACTGTATTGTGAAGTTTGGATGTATGTATGCAAATCACTATTCTACATAAAATCAAACTAAATAAATGCCAATTTCCATTTTAAAAGGCATATGTCTGTCTCACCTTTTGCATTTTAAATTCAAAAGTGTGACATCATAAAGTGACAAATGCAATACACGTATAGCGTTTGATGGGGCTAAATGCTGTCTCTTAAGGAAAATGTGAGAGGTTACCAGGGCAAATTTAAATAGTTAAATGGTAAAACCATACTAAGCAAAGTTTTATTTGGTAAAGAGTGTTATGTCACCAAATTTAACCAGAGCGCCTTCCTATGATACCCTATATGTTATTAACATATGAAAAGCTATATATGATAGACACATTGTAAAGAAGAAAGTAATGCACTGTGTTGTGTAGTGCACTGAATTTCATGCTCAAATGGTTAATACTTGTATTCAGATATCTGGTGTCCAAAAGGTTTTGTCCACTAATTCCACTATATATATATCTGAAAACTGATGATCTGATGGTGCTGTCATACATTCAGTTCAACTATTAATAACTGGCCCAGAATTGGTTATAGAGAATTCTCTGAAGGCATTATTCATAAAAGGTAACAGTTAATTAGAAAAGCATGACTGAAATCTAAGTACAAGGAAATAATTCTCTGTAGCAGGGAACTTTAGTCTTTTTTCTTTTCTCTGGTCATTTTGATCATAGTTTCAGGTGATCGGTATAAGAAGATAAGTTTCTCAAATAATTGCTCCTCCAGTTCCATTTCACCATTCTCCCGCACAACAAAGATGTCAGTGCACAATTTTAGTACACGGTCCACATTTGGTAATTCCTCGAACATGATGGAGCGAGATATTCCATTAAAGAACTCGCGGACAAATTTGCCTACCACCAGCACCACTGACATGTACAACCCCACGACACTGCAAAAACAAAAGGCACATACACAATTTGTATTAGATTTCAGATTTTTATACATATACTCACCAGCCACTTCATTAGGTACATTTTACTAGTAAAGTGTTGGACCCCCTTTTGCTGTCAGAACTGCATTAATTATTCATGGCATAGATTCAGTAGGGTGCTAAACCAGAGATTTTGGTCCATATTAACATGATAACAAAGCTCAAGTTACACCTCATCCCAATGGTGCTCTCTGCTGGATTGATATATGGTGTGGAGGTGACCTGAGTATTATTAACTTAACTACCATGTACAAGAAACCAGTTTGGGTTGATTTGTGAGATGGTGCAGATGAAGACATAAACTGAGTAAACTGTGGTTCATGGACATGGACAGGAATGGACATGGTCAACAACAATACTCAGGTGGGATGTGGCATGTAAACGATGCTCATTTTTGTCTTAGGTTGCCCAAAGTGTGCCAGGAAAATATCTCCCATACCATTACGCCACCAGCAGCCTGAACCATTGATTTACCCTCCAAATATAACAGGGACATTTAAGGATACCCTCCAAATATAACAGGGACATTTAAGGATACCCTCCAAATATAACAGGGACATTTAAGACTCATCAGACCAGGCAACATCTTTTCAATGTGTTTTTTGTGTTACAGTTGCCTTTCTGTCAGCTCTGGCTATTCTCATCTGATCTCAACAAGTAATTTTTGGCCAGAGAACTGTTGCTTACTGGATATTTTCTCTTTTTCTGTCCATTTTCTCAATTCTACAAATGGCTGCGTTAACATCCCAGTAGCAGTTTCTGAAATTATCAGACCAAGCCCTTAAGATGATCGCAATAATATGATCTGCTAAATGCTGTAAATGCATTGCAAAAATGTAAAAACGTATTGATATGTAGTACTTGCATGGTTTCTTGATTTAACATATTATACTTCAATTGGTAATAGTTGTATGATTATAATAATAGCTATATTGCCTCTGTTAATGTGAGAAAATGCACTAACCAAAGAATGTTCTTACCCATATCCAGCTAGAAAGCCCAGGCTTGATGGACTAGCTTTATCATTGAAGACCACTATCTCAATGTTCTGGCATTTGGTTGGTGGATGACCTGGAGTACACTCCTCCACTTCCCACCACTGAGACCCTCTCCCATCTGTGCTCCCGTTGGCTTGTCGCAGTTTGATAGACAGGGGCCGGAAGAAGGCCAGATTATGGTCATCTAAGTAATTAGAATGCTAGGTTAACCAAGGTTCAGATTCGAGTTTAAGCACAAATCTTGAGCCATTAATATTCTAAAGTAGACAATGTTTGTCTAAAATGTATAAACTACAGTGATATGGATATTTATTTTTCAAAAATACCATATAATAGAAAGAGAATGGACTTGCCAACAATAAGCCGATGTGCCATTTTAGCCTCTAATCCAGAAGATCCTCTGATATATTTAGGCAGCAAATCTTCAATGAAACTGAAATAAATCACAAGAACTAGGCATAGAATCTGTATCTTATAACTTGTATGTAAGCAACTTAGCAAAATTCTGTTGAAACAGCTAATAAAACATGAACTAAATGACATCACTTGACTCTGTAAACCTATGGAGTTTAATGAGCTAATTAGACTTTTATAATAAACTCTTTGTAACATAAGAGGTAAATGACTTTTCCATAGCAGAAGTGCCAGTAAATAAATCTCTGCCCAGGTAATTTAGAATTCCTTATATAGAGTTCAAAAGTACATTACAGTACATTTGATATTGTACTGATACTGCTAAATGTTTTGCATGCATGTGTATGAAATAAAATACTTACATTGGGTTTGTATAAGTCCCTCTGATCATTTTCACAAGATTGTCTTTTAGCTTGTTGTCTTCATACTTCACAGTGTGTTCACCAATGATCTCTGCATTCCTTGCAATAGACGCATTTCTGTCCAGACAAAAACATTAAAATGTAGAGGTGCCAAAGTGTTATGACAAATCAACCCAACTACAGGTATGCCCTTTTTAATATCGATCCAATCGACATATGTTCACTTTAATGATCAAGGTCTTAATTATATTAGGAAAAAACTATGCTTGTTAACTATGGACATTGTGGCTGTAAACAGCTGATCACCCCAGCAGCCAGTCAGTGATGTAGATCAAACAGAGGCCAGAGTTAGGATTTTAAGAGCAAAAGTCATATCTATCTGCGTCTGTATGCATATATGCGTGTGTAACTACTTTACCGGTCATGTGCTCGCTTATTCATTAGCTCACATTTGGACTAGAGACTGTTCTGGTGACATATTTAGAGTTGTTGATTTCGATTCTGTTGCTCCTTCCTTATGCATATTGTACAGAAAATATTTGGATACACTTGAAGCAAGCACTACAGCACTACAGTACACTACAATATTGTTAAATATCTTAAAGTAATCATATGTCTTTTTGATATGTTCAAGCCAACTGTTAAGACAGTGCAAGTATGTCAGAGCACGAGAACTGGAGTACTCAGACACCCCCATGTCATTTTGTAAATAAGCACAGTGGCATTCCTGTGCTACATGATCTTGTCAGGCAGGATTCGGGCAGACCCAGCCAAGATGTAAGCAGTATCCATGGCATTCTCCTGAAAATCATCTCTAAGAGGGGCCCCCAGTTCATGTTGCAATCTGGCAAGCCTTCTGCAAGGCACTGGGAGCCACCGCCAGGCTCTTCTCTGGCTTCCACCCCCAGACGGGTAGGCAGAGCACTCTAACCAGAACCTCAAGGCAACTCTATACTGCATCGTAACCAGGAGACAGCACACCAGGAGATTGCACCTGGCCTGAGTCAAATATTCATATAACACCTTGGTCTCCTCTGCTATAGGCTTGTCCCCTTATGAGGTCTCCTTGGGCTACCAACTTCCCTTGTTCCCAGGTCAGGAGGTCAACCTCCTGTTCATTCAATCCATGTACCACGTACGCAGCTGTAGGAATGTGTGGAAGGCTGCTTGGGGCCAGCTGCTTATGATGCACACCTAAGGACCAGAACTACCTACACCCAAAAAACAGTCAGTGCGCCTCAAGCATCCTCCACACATGAAGATCCACCCACCTTCCACATTTCTCAGAACAAGCCTGTGTCCACATCTGACCTTGTTTTCCCATCCCCCCTCCTCCCATCCAAATCATCATTAGTTCTCTCCTTGATGTGAAGTGCAAGGGGTGTGGCCTCTAATACCTGGTTGACTGTGCTACGACTCGGAGGAGCGGTGCATGATCCCTAGGTCAGATGACCTGAACCTCTTATTGAGGCATTCCACAGGACACAACCTGACAAGGGAAGGTCATAAGAGTTAACCCTAGAAACCGGTGCAATTTTAGGAGTATACCCTGCACCAATTTGGAGAGCCGCTTCTGGGATTACCCGTTCAGTGATACTTCTAAAGTGTTCCCACATCTACTGATCAAATTACAGATCGCATCACTCAATGGGCAGGAGCACCTGAAGCACTCATACACCACCCAAGGCTCCACCTCAGCTACATAACACAGACATTTTCACCATCTGCAAGCACATTCAGGAGGAACACAGCCACAATGAATACAAACCTACCAGTCATACACCCAGAATTATTATGTACCTGGAAAGATTGAACGACATCAAAGTGAACACGTCTGTCTACCAAGGCAATAACGCCTACTGAGGATGCCACTGGGACTGTCCTTAGCACATCACATGGAACTGAAGCACTTATGCCCAGACTCCAGTCAGTGAATCCTTTTATTTTTGTACGAGACTGAAAATATTTGGGCTTGACATTAAATCATGAATTTGAGACAAAATATCAACATTTCAGCTTTAATTTCCATATTGATACACTGATACACAGTTCAGATGATAGCAACAATTCTCTAAACCCACCACATTATTCTAGCAAATGTATTGGAACTGATAAACTTTTAGTTTATCTTAACTGTAAATCCTTTGCTTGCAACTGAATTACGCCTGTGACCCTGTGATTTTTCCATTTTTCATGGTTTTTCCAGGCCATTTGCTTGCTGCATAATGAATTATCTCGCAATCAGTTTGGTTGCAACGTTCTTTAAACTGACAGGGGTAGACTTCTAAGTTCATTGTACTGCTGTCATGTGTGACATCATCAAGGAAGATAAATGAGCCTGTCCCAGAAGTAGTCATGCAATCCCAGGCCATGACATATTTCGATTGTGTTTCACAGATGAACCTGTATGTTTGTTCGTGCCTCATCCGTCCATCAAATTTTGTCCCAGAATTATGAGGCTTGTCCTGAGACGGGTTGGCAAATGCCAGCCTGGTCTTTCTGTTCTTTTCGCTAATTAGTGGGTCTTCTTGTGAAGGTTCTGTACTTTTACTCATGAAGTCTTCTGCCAACAGACAGCTCTGGTTTTCATGTTGGTTCTGCCTCTAACTACAAATGCAGAGAATGCATGGGTGATACCCAAATCTGAAACTGAGCATAAACCACATTTATTGTTTGAATAATCAATGTAACATGACACATCTGGGCAACAAAATACACCCCATGGTCACATATTACAATACTTTTGCTCACAAGAAAAATGGATGGGTGCTTGAACTATGTATGCTTTAACTAAGATCTTCTGATCTATGTATCCGATCCAAGTGTTAATACCTGGAAATAATTTAGATCTTTTGTCTCATATTCATATTTTAATCTCAAACCCATATATGTTCAGTCTACAGAAAAAATAAATGAATTGATCTCACTGTTGCAATCCTTTTGAAGGAGAGTGTAGATCCATGTTCAATATCATTGCTGCCAAAGATGACAGCCTAGATCTTAACTGTGGATTTAGAACTTTTGAACATATCACCAGCAATCAGTCAGGTTGGGTCCCCATCCCTGTGAAGTAGCACTATAGTTCCATAAAAGTCGTCTGAGCCCACTCCTTTATTTACTCTGCATCTATGACTGTGTTTCTGTTCATAGCTCAGGCATTTTCATTAAATTTACAGATGACACAACTGTGGTGGGCTGATCTTAGACGTTGCGTCAGTCTACTGGAATAGGAGCATGGATTAATGGGTTGGTGCTCTGAAAATAACCTGGCACTTAGCATCAAGAAAACAAAATAAATTAATCAGTTCCATGTCATAAAAATAGACAGCTGGAAACTAAGCACCACCCCCCACCACTACCCTACCTCTATACATATAAAGAATAATAAAACTGTCACACATACAGTAATCAATTCTGCCCAACATACATATACAACCAAAATTTCAATGAAGTTGGGACATCGTGTAAAACATAAATAAAAACAGAATATGATAAGTTGCCATCCATTCCCATCCAATCCATTTCAACCCATATTCAATAAAATACACTAAAAAGACATTTAATATTATAATAATATAAGATATTTAATGTTCAAAAAACAATTTGAAATGTGGACTCGTCAGACCACAGGACACTTTTCCACTTTGTGTCAGTCCTTCTTAGATTAACTTCTGGGTGTTGTTGACATATGGCTTTCACTTTGCATGGTAGGGTTTAAACTTTTTGCTCATGCAGTTGTTGCACCACAAAGTGGTGAACCTCACCACATCCTTGCTTGTGAACAAGGTGAGCCTTTCGGGGATGCTCCCTTTATACCAAATCATGACACTCACTTGTGAAAACAACAGGCGTTGTTTAAGCATTCTTTAACTTTTTCAGGCTATTGCTGCCCCTTTCCCAACTCTTTTGGAACATGTTGCAGGTATGTAATACATTGCAAATAAGTAAATATTTGGAAAAATCAATAAAGTTTAACACGAAATATCTTGTATTTGTAGTGTATTTAATTGACTATGCGTGGAAAAGGATTTAAAAATCATTGAATTCAGTTTTTATTTATGTTTTACACAACGTACCAACTTCTTTGGAATTGGGCTTGTACACAAATCAAGTGGAATATTAATATGCTATAAATATTCGAAAATGTTTTGTCAGAAAATAGTGTTTATGTCATTATTTCATGACACTATGAACCCAGGACATTTCATGTCAACGTCCTTTCATTTGTGTAGAAACATCTATTCCTGCAACTCATTCCAAATAAAGTTATGATGATAAACCATTTACCACTTTGCAATGTTGCCATTCTTTTTCACCCCATTTAAAAGACATCTTGGCACAGAGGATACAAAACTATTTAATGTTTCAGGTTTTATTTTGTCCCATTCTTCCTGCAAACATGTATTTTATCTTTTACATTGTCTTGTTAAAAATGTATGGATGATCCCAAAAAAGATGACATTGTGAATCTCAGTGTGCTTCTCTGTATTAATAATGCCATCACAGAACTGTAAAGGAGCTTTGCCAAGGACACTGACACCAGTTCCAATTTTTTCTTTTTGTTTTTTCCCCTCCTTCTTTCTTCCCTACTCTTAGATAAAAAGCTATGGGTATTACATGTGTGCTATATAAATGCAATGTATTGCTAATCTAACATATTAATCTAACATATTATACAATAATTAAACTGTGCAAGCATTATTGCGCATGTGTGTGTGTATATACACATACCTTAATATGGTCCAGCGCATGGTCACGTAAACGTGTGATGAATTACTAAGCTCATGGACCATGGCTTCCCGGCTGGCAGGACTGATGCCCCACAGCAAACTGGCATCGGTTTTAATCTTCACTTTAACAATGTCCTCTGGGAAGTAGTTTACTATGAACTGCATTGCAGACTGATGCAATTTGAAAAGAACAAAAAAATATATGCAAAGGATAAGACAAACAGACACAATCTTGGCATCTTGCTTATGTATTGCTTATTCATAAACTTGCTTCACTATCTGAGATACTAGTTACTTGTGTGATGGCATTTGAACACATTAAGAAACACCTACAAAAGCACCCAAATAAATCCACAGTTGTGTGACCATATATGCAATACTGTATATAGCCAAATGTTAGTGGACCTCGAAAAATGTAATCCACAAAACATGTTTATTAGTATGAAGTTTGCCACCCCTCCCGTAACCCACAAGGAACACTTTCCATTAGAAATTTGGAATATGAGTATGTGTGGCCACTGTTGGACAATAAGCTCTGGGTCCCTGGTGGCTTATGTTCTTTATTAAAGCTGGCAAACCATTTCTTTACTGAAAGATATTTTGGTACATTTCTCTCATCGGATAGAAAATTGTTACCATCTGTGGTGTGGACACAAACATGCGGGAATGAAGGAACCCCACGACGTATAATAAGAATGGGGAAATATAATAACGAAGGTGGATTAACTAAAAGGGCAGAGCAAAAGGCTCTCCACTCTACAAAACACAAAAGGGGAAATCGAGAAGCTGGGATGAGTCCCGAATGGGAATGGCACCCCCAGCTGGCGAGACAAAGCTCAAGCGTGCTCAGAGCACGACGAGACGCCGATTTGGGACGTCTCCCAAATCTAGCAGCGCTGGAGCGCATAGAAGTGTCAGAAGGCGAGCGTGTGCTCGAGCGTGCAGTGTGGCACGCGAAAGAGGAACCAGGTCGCGTCCCAATAGGAGCGCGGAGCCGGCTTGAGGGAGGCTTGACAGGAGCCGAGCAAAAACGGGAACGCGGAACCTAGAATCTTCCCCTGCAGGGCTAAATTTAACTCCGAGGTTACCCTCGTATGCATCCGTCGGCTCTAAATGCCCCAAGATATAACCGACTACCTTAGCAAAGAAATAAAGGATACGAAGGAGAAGTTGTGCGTTCCCTAAATGAGTCGCAACCGTAGAACCGTGCGTTCGTTGACGACGTGGCAACGGACAATGCTGGGAGCTCCACTTTTATAGTAGAGCCCCCAGGCGTACAATATCACGACGTTAAACACGCATCGGATATAATCCGCCTTCACCAGACGCTCTGTAGTGGCAACTGGACCGACCACGAGCGCACGGGGCGTCTAAGGTAGGCTACGTAACAGAAAACTATGAACGTGAAACTCATAATCTAACAAAATACCATGTCTGTAAGTTTCTAATTATGAACCTGTTAGCGGTAAGAGTAGCAGAAATAACGGAGATTAGATAATTAAAGAGGATGACCACATACCATACCATTTGGCTATAACGTGTAAGTTGTTTAGAAAACTGCAGTGAACAAGACTGGACTTATTGTTTGAAATCACTGAGAAACTAACCCTAAATATCTTTCCATCTTTTACCAAACAGCATTGCATACATTGAAAATGAAACATTATATGAAAGCATGCATCCTGTTTCATAGTAATCCTGAACAAAAACCTGTTGATTTCTGTATAAAAAAATGATACAGTATGTTTGACAATTCTTTTAAAAAATAGGATCACATAAAGAGCTCATGCTTCTGCACTAAACACAATATAAAATACACATGATGATTTACCGGATGTTTAGCATAAATACTAGTCATTTTGGTATATGAAGATTCTGAATAAGGCATTAGATTTTGTTCTTGGGCACTCATTGTGAACAAAGGCTGAAAAACATAAAAACAAATTGAAAAATAATTAGTCGGTGCTTTAAATATACATACTGTTTCAGTATCTAAAAATAAAGCTTATCTAATCGTAAAAACAAGGTTTTTACCAACCTCATATCCTGCAATGCTAAGCTGGATGGAAACATCTAAAGGCTGATTTGTTACTCCAGCCACAGATTTAACCAATGACATGAAGAGAAGGGGAAACCAGATAATGAAGATGAGGGAGAAAATGATCACACCACCCATGCCATATTTCACAACCCTGTTCTTTTTCTGCCCTGGAATGTGAGGATATTTCTGAAAACAAGAATAGATGTAATACATTTAAATAGAGAGGTAGCAATCAGTAAATAAAAAGTCAGTAAATACGTTTACTTTCAAGTGTATTTTTGACTACATGAGCTTTTTATTTCAAGCGACCCCTTTGTTGTTAGTACAACAGGTTTTAATGTCATATGGCTAATGTAAGTCCACATTAAGCCATTACATTGCACTTCATATTACCTTCTCAGATTCCCTCCAACACTTAAGGATAAATATATTGGCATAAATATCCTCCACACAAATCCAGCTAGACAGGCTGAGAGTGGTGTCTGTCCACGCCCAATCCATCACAGCCCTAAGCTCGGTTAAATATGGAACCATCCGGAAGCTAAGAGAAAGCAACAGCAATGATCAAAGGGATTGAATTCAAATAATCAAGGTAGGTAAAAAGAAAGCAAGTATGAGGATTCCAAAATATCCAGATGAACCAAACTAAATAAACCAACATTCAACAACATTCATTATTTCAATTAATGTGTTCCCTTTACTATTCATTAAGTTGTGACTCTCACCACAAACACAGAGTGGTTGAAATTCAATATACTTTGCATTATTATACATTTTTTAACCAATTATTTCATCTTGTAATTGCTGCACCTGCATTTGGATGGTGTATTAACAACTGGCAGACACATTGATCTGTGCTATCTATTTGTGGCTGTGTGTAGTAAGTTCTGACTATAACATTACCACTGGAAAAGAAAAAGGTTCAGGTAGTTGTAGTTCTTAGTGAGAAAATTGCCCAGGACTCGATTTGGATAGCCACACTTGATCTGGTATGCTGACAAGCCAAAGTAGATGCACTTCACAAAGTAATATAGCTGTGCAACATGGTTTCTGTTAAACCGCCTGTAACAAGAGAGAATGTAATTATTTGTCCAAACAAGAAAAGACATGCACAGTCAGGACTGATTATTTACTTTGTTTTTCCACAGATATCAGAACTTTATTGTTTATGATCACCTCCAGTTACTTTGCACGTTTTATGGCAAAAAGCAAATTTATTAAACCATTTTATTAGCATAAATATTTATTTACCCATCTTATTGCTTGTGGCAAAAATAATAATTTAAGATTTAAACCACTAAAGTGGAACATTACACAAAACATGTTTTGTCCTTTACGCAGATAGTTATTTCTTCATTTATAAATAAATAACATACTCATAAAAATATATTGAGCCATAGCAGTAATTCATCTTGCTGTTTAAATGTTGTTAATGTTTGAAATTATATTAAACAGGATTTGATGTAGTGGAGTAAAGTGGTCTTCATCTAGTGGTCTTCACTGACTTACTTTTTATGGTGCTGTCAAGATTAGGAACATAAATATGTATCATTCTTAATGACCAGAATCTGACAGAAACAACAAAAAATTGTGTCTTAAATGAAATACATTTATATGTTAGCTGCCTGTATAATCTACTTAAATCCAACTTTGTATACTTGTTAAATAATAAAGTTATTAAAAACACAGAAATTGAAATATTATAACATGATTTAGGTTTAAACTATGAATTAATGTAAACTATTAAAACAATTCTGCAATGTGTTGAATTATGGTTATTAAATAAGAGAAAGATAAGAAAATAATTTTTTTATGCTGCTGTGGTGATGAAGGCAATTAGTTATTTCCAATGTCGGTTTAAATTAACTTTAAAATACACATTCCTAATTTATGCTGCACCTAAATGGTTATAAAAATGATTAGGCTAATTTATATATATATATAGGTCACTTGTATTAGCATTGCTGAGCTACCTGCTGTAATTCAAGTCCTGGTCTACATTACTGACAAAGCACATAGTATTTGCTGACCTTTCAGTAACTCCAGGAAGTATAAAGAACATCCAGAAGTGTATTCCAAAGACCAAAACTACCTGGAACACACACTTCCCTAATATGGTTTTACGCAAATAGACTGCCCGGTCCACCGTCATAGTGCCAAATTGGATAAGAAGCATGACAAGAAAGGCATCAGGCACTTGGTCCTCGGATAATGATTCAGTGATGTCAGCTGCAGCACTATGTTTCTAGAATAAAATAAATAAAAATAGACCACCGTATAACATATGATGTGAATTAATATGGATAGCAAAAGTAAAAAATATTATAGTAAATATTCCATTAAATATAACGAATAGCCTTACCCCAAAAGCCCAGTAACCGAAGATAATTATGATAAAGTTTACAACATCCACCAAAAACATCAGAGCATACACATCACAAACAGGGCTGTACTCAGGATGGATGATGTCATAAAAGAACTGCCTGATAGGTAAGTATATAAGTAGTGCACTAGAAGAAAACGAAAAAGTGTAATGAACATCTTAAGAAGATGGTTAACATATAAGTAGGCAATATAACGTGAAAAAAATCTATTGAGTTGAGCTGAGACTACAGTGGCGTTTTAGTCTTTCCTTTAATAAAGCATTATATATTCTGTAAATCACATTTCCACCCTATACACCCTGATTGATAAATATGTGGTTTAGAATAGTTCTAAAATATTTGACAGTTTTCTTGAAATTACAAAAAAGCTTTTGACTCCATTGGGTACCTTTGATATGGCTGAAGTCCCACGCTATTTAATAAACATATTCAAGAATTGGCCTCAATTATAGAGCACTTCTCAGCACCAGGTTTCTCTCTACATGACTTTTTGATTATTCTGTAGCCGTACTTTGGTAATTCTTTATATCTCTATATTTGTCATACCTATAAAGCAATTTTTAAATCTTGAATATTGAAAAGAGAGAGAGAGAGAGAAATATTATGTGTACATGCTACATGAACGCATCATGGAAGACTTTTCTCACAATTCAATAAGAGCTGTCTTGGCTTCCAGCATTCTCTTCCTGACCAGCTGTCTAATCTGCTCTTTTCTGGATAAAGGAACAGTAGAGTGGCGTTTCTTCTTTGAACAATGTTCCTTCAACCTCTGAACACTTCCTATGTAGAGAATATATCAACAAATTCAATATACAAAGAAAGTTATTTTAAAAAGTTATCTCTATTACAGTTACTATGCATATTATCTCTGACATCATGTAAACTGTTCACAATTTAAATAAACCATCATATGACAATCACCATACATTGATTGTGGGTAAACCCAAACACAGAAGTAACTTTTACATAGTAGTGTTAGTTTTTGCATGGTTATTGCGACAATGTGTTATTCTGACTATAGTATTCCACCTCAGTGACTCGTCTGTGGCAGATCAGTGACATTATAAATAGAGGGGAGCTAGAAATTTGTCCCAATGCATTATCAATTGCATTATTATCTGATAAATTATTATCTGGTGGGCTGTTATATGACATTATATGATGGTGTGGTGGTAGCCATATGATAACTGTACATAATGAATTGGCAGTGCATTCTCTCTCACACACACTCTATACACAATATCTATACACAAGGTTATCGCAAGACTAGTCATATATTTACACACAAGTCAATGGCTATTTAGTAATTGATTAACCTAACACATTTCTTTAGACTGTGGGAGAAAACCAGAGTACCTGGAGGACCTGCAAAGCATCGGATGTACACATGTGGAGGACATGCAGACTCTACACAGAAAGGACCCAGGCCACTCTACCCTGGGATTGAACCTCTTGCTGTGAGGTAGCAGTAATACCCACCATGCCTCTGCGCTGCCCTAACTAGTAAGTACACAAGTATAAATGAAAATAGGAAAATATCCTCTCCTATCTCAGATTGAGATGAGTGGCATGGTGGCACAAGTGGCTAGTGCCTCAAGGTTCCATAGATCTCAGTTCCTGATGCAATTAACTTTGAAGGTTTTATCCTAACATTTTTTCCTTTATAATCAGGGAGCACATTTACAGTACGACTCTATTAATTCATATAATGCCTTATACGGTGTTGTTTTTCTGTGGGTCTGGAACAGAATAATTCAGTTTTGATTATTTCCTATGGGAAAAATTTGCTTGGTACTTATTGTTTTCAGTTCTTGAAGACACTCCTAGAATGTATTAACAATTAGAACCAATGCATTTTTACTTATGTTTTAGCAAAACAATTTTAACAGGCTACAAGTGACCCTAGTGGTAGTCACATAATACCTACACAACACAAACACATACATAAATAACATGCTTGCCTCTACTTTTCTGCCCACAAGAGAAAGAGGTAGTAGAACTCTGAAGTGGAAGAAAGGGAATCCGTCTTCTTTTATCTCCTTCGCCTTTTGGAACTTCACTCTGTCTATTTTTCTCTGCCTTCTTCTTGAGCTTCTTTAAAAAGTCAGGCATCTCTACCTCCTTGTTGTCCCAGAGGCCATGGCACTGTAACACAAGCATTAAAATAATTGCTCTTGATCCTAAAAATCTTCACATGGTACCAGAATACAGTATGAGCATCAATATAATGTGTGTAACTTTTCTAAACATTTAACCCTTAATTTTGAAGAGATATACTGATGGGAGGAATGTGAAGGGGCTAATGGTTTAGGGGAGACATAGCATCATGGTAGCAGCACAGTATATATCTACATACCTACATATTATAAATGGTATCTACATATCTACATAGTATATATATATATATATATATATCTACATACCCTGACAATAAATTACTTGTGTACTAAAATGTGGAGAAATTCGCAGTGGCAATTTTAGTCTGTCAAAGTGACAGGAAAAAATGGTCCTACAGTATTTATAATTTTCTTGGCACAGGATACATGGTTTGGGGGCATAATGCATATTTTTGTATTCATTTATCCTGGTCATGGGGTTCCGGAGAATTTCACCCAAATTCACTGTCTGCAAGAGACAGTGTTTCCTAAATGGAATATCTGTCCAGGTTTCACTGCTGCATGAAGTTGCGTGACAATGATCTCATTGTCTGGCCTCCTTTTCCTTAAGTATCATTACCCATGCTTGGTTAACATGGTCAACAGGGTAAACTACAATACGTA
Source organism: Parotocinclus cabessadecuia (assembly GCA_036873895.1). Taxonomy (NCBI): domain Eukaryota; kingdom Metazoa; phylum Chordata; class Actinopteri; order Siluriformes; family Loricariidae; genus Parotocinclus; species Parotocinclus cabessadecuia. Next base: position 3,214 of record JAYJMA010107131.1, on the reverse strand, counting down.
CAAAGTGTAAGCATAAAGCGTATGCATATTTAAATGTACTTAATTCAAATCTTACTTCTTACTACTACTTATCTACTACCGATTGTTAAAAATCCTTTAGTGAATGCTTATTGTGGTGCTTAAAAATTAGTAAACTCAAATTTCCTGTATTTCAGCATAGATATGACCTAAAATATCAGACTTCAACAATAGACTACATTTTCACTGTAGTCTAAGGGCCAACGGTTACTTACATGTAATACTGGACTTTTACAAAATCATTTTTCAGATTGATGTTTCTGATCTGATATATTTATGCAGAAATGTAGAAAACCCTAAAAAGTTCAACTGTACAGTTGAGCGTTACTGACAAATCTATACATGCATTATCTGAGTAATATGATCTCACAGAAAATGGCACTTTATTTTTTGTTTAATAATTCAGTCAGGCTCGTATAACAGTTTGCCCTAATCATATTACATTTTACATTGTGGTTGCATTACTTAATTGTATGAGACCTTAAGGATTGACCGATGGAAGAAGAGAGCAAGCAGTTGAATAAGGTCAAACAAAACATAGCCATCTTTTTTTTCCACTCCCACAATGTTGGGCAGAGCAAAGGGCCGGTCAGCATTTATGCCCCGATATGTTGAGGTAGTCCACGGAAAGAAACCAAACTGAAAGATGTATTTCACTACAACCGTCATCTGAAAGACAGAAAATTAGATCAAAGCAGACATTTCTCATGATGGAAAGTGGTTTTGATTGGTATTCTGTTTGTTACTACTGGGAATTACCAGGACATAACTGTAAACATTGAAATTTATAAGAATTATAATCACTGTGTGCCAATCTGTTCTACTGATTCACAGCATGGTTAACTTAAACAGAAGGTGGCTTAAAGGGATGTCAAAAAACCCTTACACTTTCGAGCATATTTTAATGTTAATAATATTACTAATTATTATTATTATTATTATTATTATTATTGTTGTTGTTGTTGTTGTTGTTGTTATTATTATTATTATTATAATATAAATATTTCATTAATTAATGTTACTGTAAACTTTTCTGCACTAAAGTTGTCATCACAGAACTGAAAATGACCCATATCATGACAGACCCTGGAGATACCACATCCTCTAGAGCTTCAGCAGTAATATGTGACTCATTATTTTTATCATATTATAAGTAATGTATAATCAAAAATGTTACTTGTCAAGATCAAAAATCTCTACTTTAAGCTTAGATGTAATGACTGTGTTGACTTGACGTGAATTCAGATTCAGTTTAAAAAACAAGTAAATTATGGATTCACTGTATGTCTAAAAATGTATATACCATATATACAGTACATTACACTACAACAAAGGAGCAACCGAACTGTACTGACCTCAGTGTAAATGATGGCAGTCATCCAGAATCGTTTAGTGGGCCGAGGCACAGACATCATACCCCAGAGGAATATGAGGATGGGTAGGAAGAGTGAGAGCAGAGAGGCAGACACCATGTGGTTCAGGATAATTACAAAGTAACAGAGCATCTCGGACTTGGAGACCATGGTGTTATAGAGGGCAAAGAAGAGCTTCAGGACCCGTGGTAAAGACTGGTAAAACTTGTCTGACTCCTCAATCTCTGAGATCTGGAACATACTTTTAAGGTAGGAGAGGATGGGTTTACATAAAAGAGCTTTCTGATGGAATATATTAATGACAGATGATTAACAGGGCCGGTTAATGCCATTTTATGCTTAAAAAATAGCAATGCATTACAATAGCAAGTAGGACTACTAAGTGACTAAAAACAATAGATTTTGAGGAATAATTGATTGAGGGTGAGGCCATTTATAAGAAGATGCAAACTTTGTTTAGTGCATTACAACTCACTGCTCAAAAAAAAAAAAAAGATAATGCTATCATTCCCCTATTTTCAGTGGGTAACACTATGAGTAGCACTACTCATTATTTTTCTTTCCAAGTATTTACAAATTTTTGTTGATTTAATGCTGTTATCTGAAAATAAATGTTGTTTAGTGCAATAAAACAAACTATTTTTATTTTAAAAGATTTATAAACAGAAACATGCATTTATAGCTCAAAGATGTTCATTTAAGCAATTTTGTGTCATTTATTATTATTAGTCAGAACAAAACTAAATGAGATACAATTATAAATCAGCCATCAGTCACCTTGCTCTCTAAATAAAGTATAAGCTTCAGCGATAAAAAAAATAATAATAAAGTTCGACCACTAGAATGTATAAATGTAACACGAGTAATATAAAACATCATCACACTCAAATGTTTCTTTAATAATAGCTTGATTTTTGATTTGCGTATAGATGTATAATAGTTAGAGAACAGCATCTTACTTGTTAAGCAGCAATTCGCTAGCAGTGAGGACCCTGGTCTCCTGAGTAAGTGCACGAGGTTCTGAAACATTTTCACTCTTGACTTCATTTAGCAGAGAATCTGCCTTTGATAAATTCTGCACATCAGACTGCTTGTCTTCTTGCTCCCCAACCAATTCATTTCTTGTCTCATCTTCATCACACTTCTCTTCCCAGTCACTATCCAGTTTTTCTTCTGTTGCTTCATGATGTCTTCAGAAAAAAGCAAAAAGTAACAAAAACCTTCATTTGTGGGACAGATCATGTTTGTTCAGAACATAGTTATCAAAGGTATTACTTCAGATACTCCAGCTGCGTTTATTAATAACCTTCCAGGCCTAACTCTTAATACACTGACTGAACCCGATCATCTTGAGGCTGCAACTAACCAATTAGAATGTGTATTTCGCTCAACCCTAGATATAGTTGCTCCTGCTAGAGTCAAACATATTTGGGGGAAAATGTTAGCGCCTTGGTACAATGGCCGTACTTTAAAGCAAAAAGCTCGTAGTTTAGGACGCAAGTGGTGATGTAGTACACTGGAGGTATTTAAGATGGCATGGAGGGATAGCATGGCAGAGTATAAACAGGCTCTTACCAAAGTTAAATCTGTGTATCTATCCTCAATCATAGAGAAAAATAAGAATAATCATAGATTTCTATTTAATACAGTCTCCAGATTAACTAAAACATCACAGAAATAATGAATTCATGACTTTCTTTAACAATAAGATTGTAAACTTTAGGAAAAAGACTCAATGCTCTTCAAATAACGCATTTATTCAGCAACCTTCCAGATGCAGCACTAATGTAGATTTCAGTTTAATCACATCTGAATAGATCGGA
>JAYJMA010107116.1:0-19351 GCA_036873895.1 Parotocinclus cabessadecuia | reverse complement strand
AGGACCCAGGCCGCTCCACCCTGGGATCGAACCCAGGACCTTCTTGCTGTGAGGCAGCACTGCTACCCAACGAACGAGCCCCCGTGCCGCCCTCTATTCCATTATTCCATTATTCCTCTATTCCATTAATAATTAAATAATCAAAAGGAGGTCCAATCGGGTACTAGCTAGATTTGCCTAATAAAGTGGCCAGTGAGTGTTTTGTCTGTCTATGTCAACATTCCTGCATTCATTTTAAGTCAAATCCGGAACTCCATTATGAAGAACATAGGAAACATTTGTATCAAGTATCAGCGAGCAGCTATTCGGGATCACTAAAAGCTTCAAAAGAAATACACACAGAGTTTTTCACCTGCCGGTTTTCAGTGGGAACTCAAATTAATGAGGCAAAAACCCTGTGTGTATCATGTGCACTAATTGGGTACTCTCGCAGACTTTGCTACAGTTCTGCTCCTTAATAACTTCAGTCCTTTTTCTTAAAAGCTCAACTCTAGAGAGGGCCGAACCCTAAAGTGGAAACTCCGAATGCGTCTTTGTGGGCCAGCGCAACTGATGATCATTAACCTCAACATTTCCTTTGCCCAGCACTTTCTTTTGCTTTGTGCTCTTTATTTTGTCTAAGAGCAATAACCTTCGAGCTTGAGAGTTTAATTTAGGGGAAACTGCAGCCAGCGCATTTATTTGATGGTTCAAGCTGAGCTTAGAGTTTAGATTTATCTGTTAGCCATGATGAAGTGTCTCACAATGCAGCCGTTCTGAAAAACTACAACTCTCGGTGTGTTAGTACGTGTTAAGGGTGTGTTGCCTGTGTGTGTGTGTGAGTGTGTGTGTGTGCGTGTGTTAGGAGGCGTTAAATAGGTCGGAACTCTCGTTCGAGGCATTAGTGGATGTGTTAGAGCTGTTCATTAGGACAAACTGATGAGTGTGTATTAACACTGCGCCGCATGTCAGCCTTTTGGCGTGTGCAAAGCAAATTCGTTCCTGAAGCACCTAAGAAGGGCACAGGCTTCCATCTTAAAAAAGCAGGTCTGCGTGGTGAAAAAATGAACATGCATTAAACGCGACCTGCTGCAGTTAGCAAGTTTTGCTCCATTCCATCATCGTTTTTTCTATTGACACTTTAAGTAGGGATGTTGGCTCTCCAGACAGAAATGAAGCATGCTGCTGCAGTCTTGTGGGACAGAACTGAATCGGAACTGTATGGGGGGGACGATATGGCCCTTACGTAATATCACGATATTTTAGGGTATTTTTGCGATAACGATATATTTGACGATATATTTCAACAACATACAATTGCAAAAAATATATCTATTTTATACTTTAAAATTCCTTACCTTGCTGCATTTATGACTTTCCTCGTGCTTGAGGTGGTGAAACAGATTAGATTTATTATTACATACCTTTTGCCTAACTTACGTATCACTGTGGTTTGTTGTAAATCTGATATTTTGTACCAAAATCACCTCCACACTACCAAAGTCGCTCCCCTTTTAGGGACAAAACACCTCCACGGCAGAACCGCTTTCTGCCATTTCTGTCGCTCTGCCTATGAGTCACGTAATGGAAGTACTCCGTACACTCTGTAAATGTATTACGTCATTATCGGAATAACAATATATGGATGTTTTATGTCGTCTAAAAAATTATACCAGTATTATCGATACAATATGGCACATCCCTAACCCAAAGCGCTCCAGTAGAGAACAAACTTGAGTCTCCTGACATAATTCGGTTTGAGGTTTTCAGGCGTTTCTCCTGTCCTGCAACATTTGTCAAATACTGGAAATTCCTGCTGAGTTAAGGTCCTAGATTATGAAGCCAAACGTACAGGGTTCAAACCCCACCTCTGCCGATCTGCTACTGTCGGGTCCTTGAGTTAAAAAACAGCTGAAAACAGCTGTGGAAAAGGGTTCTAAAGGATGACGAAATGTAAATGAATTTCCGTTTTTCTCAAGTTACTTTACATGTGAAACACAGGTGCGGCAGGGAATCGTGTTTGATAGCCTGCATGTCCACAGAAAAAAATGTACTGTCAGATTTTGGAGTAAAACTATTAAACTGCTTGACTTTTTCCAGTTTGAATGGTCACAGCCTTACCATACAGTTCCACTATTGATTTTTTTGTGGCAATTTGACCACTTCTACCGTCCAATTTCGTTACAGTTCATTTTAATTTATCGATTAAATGAAGATAAGCTGAGCAATATTTCCGTTTACTCATGCAAATTATTTTAAATCGATATCATTTACTTCTTCTATAACGCGGACTTTATCCTTCAGCCAGTGGCGTCAGAATTATGAGGAGCTTTCTAGTAATAACACCATTATCTATGCCGGAAGTAACGTTATATGTTTAGTAAACTGTAAAAACCGTATGAAAGAGATGTACTACCTCGCAACGCCGTCGTATATCGTCGTATTGAAATCCGGACCAGGATTGTTTTTATTTAACCTTTATTTAACGCTTTCATAGAAAGTCAGTGAACTTTACCTCCTCCCTAATGCAACATTTCCCTTGTAACAAATATTGTGCAGGCCTACAGACCACATAGATCAAATATATCACAGAAACAGACCCGCATTTAATGAAAACCGATTCGAACCTATTTTGATCAATAGTGATCTTTGAACAATGACATTGTTTTCGCTTACCTTCTTCACCATCCACTGATTCCGCTGGCCACCGTGTGATGTCATAAGACAGCGCGTCCACGTAACGTGTAGTTGTTGAGTCACGTTTTTGGTTAGGAAAGGATGGCAGGAATCCGTTTCATGTGCTAAAACGCAGAGTTCATCCATTCCCAGACAGAGATGACCTAATACTAACGTGCAACTAATATCCAATGTACCGCTTAAGGTAATCAAATCATCTTCAAACAATGTGCATATTATATTTCAGAATTCAGAAGTGAAATTTAAATTATACACGCGAGTCACAACCTGTAATAGTGTTGTCGAAAATAAAATCAGATTCGATCATAATAATCTAGAAATCCTCTGTGATTGATAGTACATTAGAGGGCGCTCAGTGTAAGCGGAATAAAGCAGTTCAGCGTTAGAGAAGAACGATTAAAGGTACAGTGTGTATTTTTTGGTCCAGCGTTATTTGGTCCCGTTGTTACCAGATTGTTTCTGCCACCGTTTATAGGTAAACATGTTTTCGAGCCCCTCCACTTCCACACATATACACGTATTTTGCTTTCAAACTCCATTGGAATCTAATTTAAATATTATAAACGGCATCGTCTTATTGATCAACAATAAACAAGTTGTGCCGATGTGATGTAAACTTTTAAGGTGGCCAAATTACCATCAAAATCCATGGTGGAACTGTGAAATAATTTAAGATCAGTTTACAATTACACTGTGAAATATGACAGTGGAACCGTGAAGTGGCCAAAGTACCATTTAAAATAAAAAATAGAAATAAAATTTCACAGTACGGTTTAATTGGGATGACTGGTTTTGATAAACTGTGCTTGTCGTGAATGACCCTTGGGGCCAAGAGAGACGTTAAATAATAAAACAAACGATAACGTTGATAATGGGGATAAACCATACCAAGCATGGCCTGTAGAGAGCGAACTATATATGGGCGTAGTTTTTCTATGCACAATGAGTATGAGTATAGTGTGATCAAGTCCAACAGGATCTGAAAAGAGATCCAGCATGAAGATTGAATTATCAACACACTGTTATTCTGGATGGTGTGGAAATCTGTTTGATCCTAAACTGATGTCTGAAAATCAAGCAGCTCAAGTAACAAAACTGTACTATTTTAGCACCAAAAATAAACAGCCTATTCACTTCTCTCCTCAGCTCTGCTTCTTAGCTACATTCAAAACCCTGACAGTTTGAGCCAAAGCACACTTGGTCTCAAGTAATAAAACATAACCAACTGTATTTCTCATGTCTTTATTGAACGCATTAATACATTATTTGCAGTACAGGTTAAAGAGTCATAGAAGTCAGCTAGAAAGGTTTGGTTTGCCTTGTTTGGCAGCACGAGTTTAAAACCTGTCAAGCATGTCTTATGTGTGTATGGGTTTGAAGTTTGATGAATCATCATGATTAACCTAGGAACAGTCGGTGTGTGAATGACCTTTGTCACTGTTACGAACACGCTACGTGTTATGTGAATTGTGCAACTAATTGCAAGAGCTGGTCATTTTTAAGATGTGCCGCTCTCAGGGATGTTGTGGATCTTTGAGCTTGAGTAATAACCCTAATAAACTGGAAGTCTAAAGCTTGTAACACGATAATGGTTTATATCTGCAAGGTTAAGTACAACACAAATGCCAAGCTTCAATCCCGTGGTGGAGCGGCCTGGGTCCTTTCTGTCCTCCCCGTGTCTGCATGGCTTTCCTCTGAGCACTCCGGTTTCCTCCCACAGTCCAAAGACATGCGCGTTGAGTTACTTGGTGTCTCTAAAGTGGCCCTTAATGTGTGACTGTGTGCAGGACAGTGTGTGTGTTCCTGCCCTTGAGCCCAGAGTTGCTGAGAAGGCACCTTCTGGCCCACGACCCCATGTGGATTAAGTGGAAGATAATGGAAGGATGAATGACAAGATAATAATGCTCAAATGAATGAATCATGCAAAGAATGCAAATTATGACGCTTAATGGAAAATTCCAACAGTCTGAAACAATGTTTGAAGTTGCATGTGACATAAAGTTGCATGTTAAAAGCTGGAGATAACGTGTGTGCGTGTGTGGGTGGGTGGGTTGGTGGGGGGTGCAAACTAAACTCCAGAGGAAGGTGGAGTGTTAAATGCCTCTTAATACACAGTACACTGTAGAAGTTACCTGAGCATGATGAAATACACTAAATTGAGAAACACCTTGATGAGGTACAGACTGAGCACCACAGACAGTCCTGGCTGTCCAGAGAGCAGAGATAGTGTCAGCACTGCTCATTAAATACAGTAGAGACGGAGCTGCACTTCCTCACTGACTGTACCACATATAAAAACATCAGAACGGTATAACTGGGCTCTCACACCCTAACAAACTGTTATTTTATTTGACTATTTTTACTTGTCTTTTTCTTCCCACTTTAACGGATATACTTTATTCTGCTCCATTTTATTTGACTTCCTGTAATAGCTCTTTAAAATAATACTCCAACCATTTCATGTCTATTTACTTTATAACTTTTGTGTACTATTTTATTTTACGACTGTACCTATATTTTATGTATATCTCGATTCTTCTGTAGCAACGCTTCAGCAAGACAAGTGTTTGAAACTTTTGAATCTTAGCACTCGAGAGGAGGACATTAATATTATGATCTACAGTACAAAAGTCTTGGCCCACCATTAAAATAGATATATCTTTTTTTTTTGGCAATGATACAATGACCATATAAAATTACAATGTATTTTAATGCTCCTTATTAGCCTTGTTACAACCAGAAAATACAGGAAATGCATATGAAGTATAAAAAATACAGCTTTTCTAAGCTACAGTGATAAATAATTAGCATGACCTCCCCTTACACTGGAGCAACAACAGCTTCATCGGGATGCCAGGTTGACCCTGCTACAGTCCAAAGAAGCTTCAGAAGATCAGGATTGGTCGTTTTGGAAGAGTAGCAGCCAAGAAACTTTTTCACAATGGGGGACGGGGTGAAAATTTTAAGATATTCTAAAGCTGACAAACATCAGAATGAAAATTATTGTGACGAATCAAAGTTTGAGATTCCAATCGTAGTTGTATCATTTACTAAAACAACAAATCTAATGGCGGCCTAAGACTTTTACACAGTACTGTATAACTAAAGCTTTTTTCTTTGGCAGATTTTCAGTTTGGTAGCCATCTCCGTAGTGAAAAACCTTTTCATAAGACTGGCAAACATTGGCAAACAAATGTCACAAACAAAGCATATACTTTTATCCATGCTTCTGGTTTGTGGGCCCAAAAACATTTGGCTTTATAGTGTAAATTGTTGTGGAACCAAGTGAATAAAACCTTACCTAATGGTGAATTTTACTATGGCCTGTTTAATGGAAGTGTGTCTGAGTATCAAAACTCTTTAGAGTGGTATTTTTTAAGTGCTTATCTGATTAGCCTGTTGTCTCAGAGCTCGTCAATCAGGTTCTGCATGGGCCGGGCACTGACGCACTTAAAATGTTATCCCGCTAAAGCAACTACTGCTATTTATTTGCTGGTGAAATGTAGGAGCTGGTTTTTCCACAAGTCAGTGATAAAAACGCATCTCCTGGACATTTGCACTAAACAAAGACACAGCACCATGGCGAGCTCTGGCATGCTTCCGAGTGGACTATCAATCTGCTGTTCTATTCCAGACTTGCTCTTCTTGCCTGAACTTGTGAGATTCTATTTTATGCTTTTCTTTAATGAACTTGTATATTTTTGTTCACTCTTTTCAAAATTGTTCTTTGTTATACAACTCAAAGCCCCTCAAGATTTTACTTTTCAGATTGAAAGATGAGCATATCCAGAAGGACTTACAGAAGTATATTCTTCTTAACATACATGAATACATACCAGCGCAAATAATCCACGGTCCAGAACTCAACTAAATCTCTGACAGGGGTGCTTTCTTGAGGAGTAAATCCAGTGTTTGGTGTGGAATGTGCTGCATTTTCTTTTACTGCTTGCGTACAAGACAATCTAACACAATATACACGGACGGATTTAAGGTTCACACTGAAACCAGCTCAGACATTTTTAACATGATTAAGTAACTTTCAAACCAAAGTGTAGGGATGCATTTATTTTCCAATGCTGATCAGATAAAACTTCATTTGGTTGAAAAAATAACCAATTTGCTTTCGGATAAGTTTAGTATTTGTGATGATGATTAGGCAATCATTCAAAGTGCAACAAAGACACTATCCAATTGGAACTTGAGTCGTTTCTATTTTAAGTTGACAAAATAGTGTTATTTATTTCTATTATTTGTACAATTATTTATTTTATTTAGTTAACTGATCATCTTCTGTTTTATCAATGTAATAAATGAGTTTTGAGTTATTTTTTGTTTTTGTTTAATGTAAAAAAAAAAAAAAAGCTCACCCGATGGCATTTCATTTAAAAAAGAATCAGTCTTTTGTTTTAACAGAATTATCAGCTCTTCTAATTTTTCAACGAAACAAATAGTTTTGTTTACTTCTGCATTTCAACAATTTTGTAGTAACAAAAATAGGCTGTTTTATTTCCAATTAAATCAAGGGTTATCCAACGCTTTTCTTTTGTTTTAATGACTAAATTGATTTCCTCTGGTTGAGCGGAAAAAAGAAAGTGGCTGTGTTAACAACCTTACATGCATGCATTTGATAGGACACAGAGTTTTGCTGATGCATTTATATTGTGCTAATCAGGCATTGTTACCTTGAGCTCTATTCTTGTGTTTTGTGTGCAGGTATTCGGGGGGCTGGTGTGGATTTTGGTAGCATGTACGTACATTATCCCCTATAACCCACAGGCATATGTCATGGCCGTCTCGCTCTTCTGCTTTGTAGTCACATTCCTCTGGATAATTTTCTTCCTCTGTGGAACTCATCATAACCACCATTCCTGGGCTGCTGCAGTAAGTCCTAAGAGAGAGACACATATGCAAAAAAGAAACAAACAGGTTTTTCGTAATGTTACACAGGCAGCCAGGAAGAGAAACTCTACTCACGCTGTCCAGTTTTATTTCGATGTTCCTCCAGAAAGCTCAGAGTGAAATAACCGGTTCTGACAAACATCACCATGTGGTGTGAATTAGGAAACAAGTGTGTTCACAAGCAATTCTAGCTCTGAACTCAAGAGAGTTCAATATACTTCTGGTTCTATTTCTGATCGTTTACTGGTTCTGTGAATTTTCATCTATAATATATTTATATCAAGTGTGTGTGTGTGTGTGTGCAGGACACTGTGTATCATGGCTTTGCCTCTTTGCTGTATATCAGTGCTTCAGTCTTGCTTGCTTACATCACCATCATTATTGGACCTGGGGCAGACACAATATACAAACTGGACGTCGCTGCAGTGGTAGGAAATATCTCCATTTTATGTTCTTTCATCCTTTCCCACTCTTCTCTCTCTCTATCAAGTGGTAGGCAGATTAGAAACAGATTGTACATAAAGAATGTTTCTATCAAAAAATATAACATAAGATAAAAAGCTCTCAGTATATAAATCACACTTAAAAACAAGTAACGGATCAGCTGGAATGGGAGTTTGTTAAAATGTTATCTAACCGCACAATGTAATCTGTGTTTTTTGTTTTTCAGGTGTTCTCCTTTGTGACCACACTGCTGTACGTCATACACACCTTATTCTCAGCCATCCGGTGGAAGTCTTTTTAAGTTACGCTTAAAGGGAAAAGAATGCACGTGCATAACCTGACTAACAAAACTGTTCAAACCAATCAGCACACTGTTTCGCTCCATGATATTTTGAAACTTTCAAACAAAAGAGTTTGAACTTTATTCTCATGAGCAACAGGTCAAACAGAAGAGGTTGATTTAATCGAGTGTCTCTCTACAATTGTTGCATTTTTGCCATTGTTTGAAATATTTTTCGTTTACTCACTGAACTTAGAATAAATGTTTTAAACAAAAAAAAAAACGTGTCTTTCATTACACACGTGGGTACTATTACTGACTTTTTAATTTTGATTTTAAAAGTACCTTTAACTGGAAATGGCTTATGATCAAACAAATAATCAGCAATATGCTAAAGTTATAACGAAAATTAAGAATAATAATAACAAAGCATTGATATTGAATCTTTAGAAAGTACCTTTAGAAAGTGAGGCTAGGAATGAGAATTATTAAACGTTAGCACTAAAGCTAAAGTCTGAAGATAATTAACAGCGTGCTGGAGGGATTAATAAAGTGCCGTCTCATTTCATATTGCATAAAGTTAATGAGTTAATATTTAGGATAAATCCAATTTATATTGATGCCTAAATCTGAATACGAAAATCCTGACGCTAATTTAAACATCAAGGTGAAACTAGTGCTAACGACTTCATAAAAGTTTCATGCTAAGGCTAAGGCTGGAATGATTCAAATTTGCATCTTGCTTCAACTGAGTAATTTATTCTGAAGAAAAGGTTATGGGCTTTAGTTAAACTAAAGCTGAAGCCCATCTTTAAAACTAATACTTAATAATATTGTAATTGTGATCCACCTTTAAAACTAATGCCAACACTGAAGCTAATTATTACAAATGGCATTGTATTAAATAAGGCAAATGCTCACAGAAATGTCGAACGCTTCAAGCTATGAAACAAAATGCTATGCTATAGCTGTATGTGCAATCACAATTGACTATACATTTGTATATTGTGTATATTTTACAGATCATATATGTTTTATATCGTACTTTTGTTTATCTGGTGCCGTAACACGAAATTTTTACCTTGTGGGATAATAAAAGGCTATTGTACCTTCCATTCATTATCTTCCACTTAATCCACACGGGGTTGTGGGCCAGCCGGTACCCAAGTGGCAACTCTGGGTGCAAAGGCAGGAACAACCCTAGGCGGGGCCCCAATCCATCGTAGGGCACACACACACAGTCACACACCAAGGGCCACTTTAGAGGCACAAACAAAGACATGCATGTCTTTGGACTGTGGGAGGAAGCCGGAGTACCCGGAGTAAACCCACGTAGACTCGGGAGGACATGCAGACTCCACACAGAAAGGACCCAGGGATTGAACCCAGGACCTTCTTGCTGTAATGCAGCGGTGCTACCCACTATCTTATCTTATGGCTGTATGATGAAGCTTATTGGTGCTGAGATGTAAAGCTACCGCAGAAGATAACACTAACATTTAGTCAATGTCATTGTCAACATTGCCTTAGAAAGACAATACGAAAGGTTAACTCGACAGGGATTTACTTTCTTCAGCGTATATAGTGTTAACTATGGAAACTTAACATTTAAGGTTCCGTTACCTCACGAATAGCTTAACGCTGCTAAACCTGTACCGGTGTGTTTTATTAGATCTGTTGTTTCCAAGCTTGCTCTTCAGGTCTTTTAAGAGAATGGTCATTGGTACGGAGAGGCACTCCTTTTCCATTCTTTGATTCGGTGGTTAGGTGGAGAGCCGTATTGAAATCAGGTTCTTCCAGAAGTAAGTGCAACAAACAGATGCATTCTGTCGGTCATTTGCACCTGTTAAGCTTAGAAGATACACTTGAACCATGGCGAGTTCAGGGATGCTACCAAGAGGATTGTCCACCTTCTTCTCCCTTCCAGACCTGCTCTTCTTGCCTGAACTTGTGAGATGCTCTTTTCATGACCATTTTTCCCTAGTTTTTGCTGTTGTTTAAATGTAGAGTTAAGTAGAGTTAGTCGGGTGGGGATGCACCCTTAACTGTTGTTAAGGAAAACAAGAACAGGAAATCAAAACATACAACAGTGTTACATTTATTTGGTTTGACAATGTTAAAAGAAAAATGTAAATCATCTTGTGCTATACAGTGCTCTAAAAACTTCTAAAGTTCATAATCGCCTTTCTCAAGAAACGCATCAATCTTCTTTTGTGAAGTCAATACCATTCAGGTTCTTGGATTAGCAAAAACATAACCATTGTATTTAGAAAAGAGGGCAAAATGAATCTCACCAGGATAATAAAAGAAGCAGATTATCCAGAAACTACATATATATATATATATACAAACGTAGATATGTAGAAATAGAGCTATGTTTGTACTGAAACAGAAGTTATTCAGGTCCAGTCGCTGCCTGTTGAAATTGTACACAGCAAATCTTGCTGCAGCTGTAATGCATTTTAAAGAAGAGTAACTGACAGAAAGGGGTAATGGGTGAAAGAGCACACCAATTAGATGGCCAAACCTTACTCTATGATGATGATGATGATGCTGTGTGAATCTTAAGAACAAAATGTCCTCCAAGCAAACTGAACCTCTTGGAAATAACTGCCATGGGTGTAGGTTTAAAATTGGCCCTGTTTACATGCAAAACTTTTCTGAACAAGCTGTAACTGGTAAAACTAGAAGGTAGTGAAAGGTCTCTGTCCTTTTAAAACAGTGTTTGTATGTAGAAGTAGGTTTGACGCTACAAGAGGTTGAACCAGTAAGGAATGAGCTATAACATTCATGCCCATTGTCTCCGAGTTGTTATTTTTAGAACAAAGGACACACACTCCTGAGCAACAACAATGGGCCAAACCCAAAATTGATAAATTGACAAAACGTAGTTGCAAGATGTTTCCAGTTCAAATATTCTAAATATTGCTCTAACTAATCTGATAAGGAACAAAAAATAGACAGCGCATGTCTTGGAAGACTTTGAACACTCAGGCATGTCAGTTTCAGTTTATGACAATTCAAACCTTTCACTTCACTTTTCATGATTTTGTCTTTATTTACAAGAAGTGTAAGAATTTTACAGAAACAGTGGTGGCACAGGTCTCGGGAGTGCATTTTCTTAATCTTGCACATAATTATTGTTTCCTTACGTACGCTGTCCAAAGACGTGCATTAGGTTAACTGATTATGCTAAAGTGGCCCTATTGTTTGTGACCTATAATGTATTGGTGCTCTGTCCAGGGTTGTTTCTGTTTTTTGAGATTTGCCACTGCATAGGCATCGGCTAAAATATGGATTTAACATTTTACATTTTTGAGTCCAATCCTAAACAACATGTTATATAGTCATAATTGCTAAATAATAATCTAAAGGTAACTTGAGACTTTTTCACAATACTGTAAATGCTTACCATCAACATACAACAGTTAGAGTATTTAATTTGTCACCACATATCTCCTCTTTTACACAAAGGGTCTAAATGTTATTTAATTACACAGCCAGCAGACTTGTTCAGTCTTAGTTTGTTTAATAAGAAAGAACAAAACTTCACTCATAAAAAAAACTTTAAGGTAACAGTTGACAGAACAGCCTTAATAAAAGCTTTCTTTAGTAACATTCTCATTTACGCACACTATACCTATACGAGCTTTTCAAAAAAAAAAATAAAAAATCCCATTTAAAATCCATAGCCATTAAAATGGAGTCAGGCCCCCTTTGCATCTATAACAGCTTCTATTGTTATGGTAAGGCTTCCGACAAGATTTTGGACTGATTTGGGATCTTAGACATGAGGGCCTGGCAAAATAAACTCAGTTCTTTTTCATCCCAAAGGAGTTTGATGAGGTTCTGGTCAGTCAGGTTCTTCCATATCAAACTCACCCAACCGTGCCTTTATGACGTTATGTTGTGCACTAGGGAACAGTCATACTTCTACAGTACAGTTCTCGGTTCAGACTGCCAGATAAAGAAGCACGATTTGTCACTTCACTAAAACACATTTCCAGTGCTCCAGAGGTGGTGTGCTTTATACCACTCTATCCAAAAGCTAGGAGTTGTGCTCGATGATGTAAGGCTTGCATGCAGCTGCTCAGCCATGAAATACAATGCCGTGAATTTTCTGCACTATGCGCCTCTGCAATCAGTGATCCTGCTCTGTAACTTCACACTTTCACACAAAGTTGATTGTGTAATATCAAGGAGGGAAGGAATTTCAAGAGCAGACTCATTGAAATGGTACAATCCTGCTCCAGCATCACGCTTAAATTCAATGAGACCTTTAGAAGAACCAATTCTTTCACAAATGTTGGTAAAGTGGTTGGTAAAGGTGCTTGATTTTGTATACACTTATTGAGTGATTAAGAGGTGTGCCCAATATGCTTGTCCATATACTGCATTTTGAGTTTGAGAAGAACACGATTAACAGTTTTATCCTGGAGAGGCAATGGACTCCAGTAGTGCTGACTGGCCATAATGATTTAAGGGCTTATAATATTACTGGCTATGTAAAAACAATCACAATCAAATCGCCATATGATCGCATAAGTGAAAACGGCAAGCACTGTGCAAATATTTCCCATTAAAATGTGTGTAAGTTGAATGAATCCATTCCAGACCCCTACAAAATCCACACTGTAGAAACATGATGTGCAATAATGGAGTTGTATTGTACAGGTGCTCAGGTACAAATCATAAGTTTATATATATATATAAAACGACAGACTTTAAAATAGTTTGTTGTATCATAGTTTAGCATATTACACATTAATACACTGCTCACAAAAATTAAGGGATACCTCAAAATGAAATATCCCATAATTAAATATCCCAGTGTACTTACATTAATTTACAGCTGCCCAAAATCATAAACACAAAGCTCATTTTATAACAAAGCCTTCTAAACTCATGTAATTTACTGAGCAATGGATAGAAAGTGAAAAGTTGAGGCAAAACACTTACTCCGCTGGTGAACTCTGCAGCCTGTGATCTGCGGGATTCAGGTCCTGTTTTCCTTTTGCCTTGCTGTCATTACTAACCATTTTATGATTCATGGGGACTTGTTTTTGCTAAAAAATACCACAGTGTAGATCTAAGAATAAAGAAAAGCATGATAAACAGCAGATATCTTCACTGAGTGACAGCTATTGTCAGGGAAGCAGGGAATCGACTCATATGAGTTTAAGCAAGTTCAGCAGGTACCATTTTTCTGACAAGATGCATAGAGAACTGTAGTGGATGAGAAATAATGTAGTAATGTAGTATTGTTACTCAAGGCAGTGTACTGATGAGGTACATTCCCGTCTTTTGTCTGCAGATAATTGGAGGGTTGGTGTGGATTCTAGTAGCATCTACAAATGTCTTGCCCTATAACCCTCAGGCCTATGTCGTAGCCGTCTCGATTTACTGCTTTGTTGCGACATTCCTCTGGATGATTTTCTTCCTCTCTGGGATTCACCAAAACCGTCATTCATTTGCTGTTGCAGTAAGTACTAACACAGACGTAAGAGACAGATGTGCACACATACTTATAGCTGGCGTGACTTTTCACAAAGGTTCTCAGTGACATCACCATCATGGATATTACCTAATCCACCGAAATCTCAGTTTTTGAAAGCTTGTTTTAAAAGACAAAGATAAACCAGTGTAAATATTATAGTAGAACACATAATAATGTGGTCTGTAGAAGTATAAACTACCATTGGCAGATCTTAGTTGGTTCAATAAGAAAGAACAAAACTTTACTCATAAAAAATAAAGTAACAGTTGACAGAACAGCCCTAATATAAGCTTTCTTCATTAACTTTCAGATTTCATGTCTTGACGTAAACAGATGTTTCTAAAGAGAGGTTATGTGTGAAACCACACAAGTTTACGTCAAAACTCTACATTTACAAGGCAAAATAAGGCGAAGTAAATAAGCGTTAGCTATTTTAGTGACCTAACAATGACTATGGACAAAATAACTGAGACACCCACAAACTATACCTATAGGAGCTTTTCGAAAATATCCCATTTAAAATCCATAGGCATTCAAATGGAGTCAGTTCCCCTTTGCATCTATAACAGCTTCTTATGGTAAGGCTTCTTTAAAGATTGGTGATTTCCCCAAGATCACCATCATGGATATTACCGTACCTAATCCACTGAAAGCTCAGTTCTGGTTTTGAAACGGCACAGTACAAGACAAAGAGAAACCAGTGTAAATATTATACTTAGAACACATAACAGAAGATATTTCACAAATGTGTGTTTGCAGGACGTGTTGTATCATGGCTTTGCCTCTCTGCTGTACATCAGTGATTCAGTCCTGCTCGCCAATGTCACCATCCTTATTGGTACAGTCGTTAATCAACCAAATTTAGTTGGGATGTATAATACCAGAGAATACAAACTGGACATCGCTGCAGTGGTAATACAGACTCTTTCTCTCTCCTCCTGTCACTCATTACTGCAATGTTTTATACACACTCTGATCACTTGCAAACTGTAGTCCATCTGTTCTTCTACATATTTTCTTAGTCAACGTTACTCTTTACCTCAACATCCAACTGTAAAAGCAAACCACAACACACCACTACCATCAGTGTCACCGCAGTGCCTTAGAATGATCCAAGACCCCAAACAGAACCTGATCTCCTGATGTCCTGACCATTACAGGACAGAGTAAAAGGGACTAAAAGGAAGCAGAGAAACAGACGGACTACAGTCTGTAATAGTAGAACTACAAAGTGCTTCTATATGTTAAGAGAAACTGCTAAAACTGATAAAAAAAAGTTTAGAATGGATGTGTACCTAATAAAGTGACCGGTGTGTGCATGTACTGTGTATTTTCATTTACTATTTCATTGAATTGGATTAAGATTTTAAAAACATCATCTACAAAAGAAATCTCGATTTTTCATAGGTGTGAACTTTTTGTTCCATAGAAAACAAACACTTTAGTTAAATAAAGCAATATTGAAAAACAAAAATTGTTCTCCGTGTTTCAGGTTTTCTCCTTCATGACCACACTGCTGTACGTTATCCACACCGTGTTCTCGGCCAAGCGGTGGCGATATTATTAAACCAGCGGCTTTAAGCTAAAAGACCACACAAACTACACTCTGGAAATCATTCAGCACTGTGATTCACATTCATATTAGATTTCTACATGTCAATGAAGCAAGTTTGTTCTATATAATCAATATTTAATCAATATTTGATCTTTGAAATAAACCAAGCACTACAAAATCTTAATGGTTGTGATTCTTTTTTTTTTCACCATTTGGAGATTTCCTTATTTTGACGTGAAAAATGTAAGTAATGATTTGTCGCTATGACGATTTTTTCGATTTTATTCTTGTGATTTTTACTGAGTTATTTGATAAACCAGTGATGTCATTTTATTGCCCTATTTGACCTTAAAGAAATGTTTCCCATTACATAGCACTATACAGCTATACAAGTGGACAATATTAAAATTTAACCAAATTCATTTTTGCTTAATAATACATTATAATACGGCTTTTTTATATCATGTCGAATCCTGTTTGCTGCAGTGTGACTTCACTATGAAAGGCTGCCAAGGTGTCACAATTACAATCACGACCTTTTATTGCAAAATATTCTCGGTTTTGTATTTTAATAAGAAATATTTCCGTGTGTTTTGGTGACAGAATTGGCCAAAAGTTTGCTCTCTGTAGGCTAATAGTCCTGCACATTGTATTGACCATACTAGATACAGCACATAACTGTAAAAGCATCATTAAAATACTGGCATTGACACATTAACAGTCCTATACCTTTGCCAGCTTGCCAGCCAATAGGTGCTAAGGGTAACTCCATCATCCTCTACAAAAGAAGATGCTTCATCATTTCCTAATGGCATACAAGGTGTACATACCCCCACCCCCAACAGCAGTATATACAGCTATGCAAAATGACAATTTCCTCTGATTTTACCAACTGTAGGTACAGTATGTTTGAGAGAAATGGAGAACTTTTGGATCGTCCTATCAGTCTGACAAATTCCATTATTTCAATTATTCAATTATTTGCTGTAATGACAAAATAATTTTTGGAAGAAAATAACAACTGATAAAAAAACCCAACAAAAAACAGCAAAGCAGTCTTATCAGAACTCGATTAATATTATAATTAATTATGCAAAGAAAAGCTGATCATTTTTAAACAAAAATGCTAACGTTTTAACTTTTCATATGTGTTTTTTTTACCTTAATAAATAAGATTAGGCTCAGGTGATGACCTAATAAATACCTCAGTAAATAGAACGTGTCTGTGTTGGAATTCTTCAGATACCAAAATGAATTGTTGCCATACATGTAGATAAGTTGATATGAAGAAAACTGGTCTCTTCATTTTTGTCCAGAGCTGTACACTTTCAGCATTTAACAGACCTCCTTATTTATGGTACAATGTCAAAAGATGGTCTCCAAGCACATGCAATTTTAGGTTCTTACTCAAGAGCCCAACAGCAGCAACTTACTACTTACAGGTCAAAGGTCCAGGACTTTAACCTCTAAACCCCCACAGTATTTATATTTATATACTTACAGTATATTTTATACACAATATTTATATTACACAGTATGAAAAAAGAACTGCAGCAAGTCTTTTAAGAGGGAGTGGTCCACTATGTTTTTCACTGCCTACATATCACTCGATTCTACAAATCACTGTTACTACCTAGTAAACCTGTTATTCAACATTCCCCTGCTTTAAAGGAGTTTTCGTCATCACCAGCTGCTAAAGTTGACGACACTAAGCACCCGATAACGGTAACTGAACATTACCACCTGCTGCTGGTTATTACCATCCACTAAAGGTGACTCTTCTTGACCACCCACGAAAGGTGATACAGACTGCAAATCATCTTGGGAAAAAAAAGAGTATTATATCAATACCACCCACTAAAGTCATCTCTAACCCTTAGCAACAGAAAGACTAAAGCAGTCTTTCATCACACCCACCCACAGGAATTAACGTTACGTTCAGCAAAAATCACTAAATGACATTCCAACAAAAGATCCGGACATCATGCTGTGTAGTACTTATTCGTGTTCTGGGTGTTTCTTAAGCTTAGTTATACATAACAATGGTTTGTTGGTGAAAGGGGAATATCTGGTTTTCCCACAAACTGGAGACACACCTCAGTCATTCTCACTTGTCAAGTATAGACACACATATCTGATGGCGAGTGGTGGGATCCTGCCAAGAGGCCTGGCAATCTTTCGTTCCATCCCAGATCTGCTCTATGTACCTGAACTGGTGAGACACTTATGCTTTTTTCATACGTGTAAGAAAAAAAAAGTTATATCACTACTTTAGTGATCTCGTGTTATATATTGGACTCATTGTAAACTTAAGCCATTTGTCCAGTCTTTACTGTATTTAAAAAAATACATAGTAATGATAAGTCAGTACAGAGATCATGGCATTAAGGACTCTGAAGCAATGGGAGTTTAAAAAAGTTCGATCAATTTCCCAGACTACAGTGGCGCTTGAAAGTATGTGAACCCTTAGAATCTTCTGTTTTTAAATATTTATAAATGTGACCTAAAACCATTTGATTTTCACACAAGCTCTAAAATAACTAAAGAGTATTATGTATAAATAATATTACAGCTGGTCATTCATTTCTTGAGGAAAACAATCCGATATTATGTATACACGAGTGGCAAAATGTGTCAAAAAAATAAACCAACCACCATCGCAGAGTTGGAGCTCTTCTGTATGAAGGAATGAGCTAAAGTTCATAGCAGAGTTCTCATACTTAACAAAAACACAAGCACATCTAAGTACAGGTTTCATTTCTTACAGCCACCAAAGGCAAAGGTTAGAAGTACTGTGTAATACCTGAGCAGCCTTTCCTTAATCCCTAATCTGTTGTGGTTCCGTAAAGAAGTACATATTTTTTGAAAACCATAAGGTATTATCCTTATATATGCCTTATGTAATAGTTCGTAATTTTGTCCAACCCAAAAAAATCCCCTATTTTTGGTGAGCAGTTTAGTTTATACTAATGTCACCAATGTTAAGAAAGCATGGACCCTAAACGTCTGAGGAATTGGTCGAGCAAAAAAAGGTTTGGAACCACCGATTTACCCTGGACAATTGAGAAATAACTGTTGCAAACAGTGCAGAGAGCAACCCTTATACACTGCCCGGCCAATAAAAGGTCACCACCTAAATTTAACTAAGCCTCCTATTGGATAATTGCTGCATGGGTGAATATGCTTCAGCTGGCAACATGTTATTTAACCCTAACTGATTCAGTGAGTAGCTTCTCATTTGTCGAAAGACATCCTGTGGTCGAGGAAAAGAAAACGTGGTTCAGAAGAGTCAAATTATTGGCATGCATCAAGCAGAGAAAACATCTTAGAAAATGGCTGAAAATGAAACGACTCGAATCGGCTTAAGAACTGTCCAATTCATTATTCAAAAGTGGAAGGACTGTGGGGAAACATCATCATCTTCGAGGAAGGAATGTGGACGGGTTAAAAACGCAACTCTGGGCAGAAATAAATGTTGTGACAGGGGCTGAACATCCACCTGTGGATGGTCTGAACATGGAAAAATCTATTTCTATAACAGGCAGGACATTTGTCATATTTTAAGCTTGGTGACAACAACATGTGAGGTTGGCGGCTTTTTGAGGTTAAGTGCATGAAGGCAAATCTGTCCTGCTATAACGTGGTGAGATAACGAGGGGGATGGGAGATAAATACGTTACAGTGTTTTTGTAGATTTTCTAAATCAGTATTAAACAGCTACATTCCCCTGTGTGTATTTGTGTGTGTGTATTTTCAGGTATGTGGCGGAGCGGTGTGGATATTAATAGCTTGTACAAATGTCAGACCCTACGACCCTCTGGCCTATGACATGGTGGCTTCGATCTTCTGTTTCACCGTTACCTTCGCTTTGATGATGCTGTTTTTTTGTGGGTCTCACCACAAACGGTACTTCTGGGTTGTTGCGGTTAGTCTTTGTAGACACACACAGACATACATGTAGACGCACATTGTGTGAGAGAGCCACAGAAACACACACAAG
>JAYJMA010107106.1:0-19351 GCA_036873895.1 Parotocinclus cabessadecuia | reverse complement strand
GTTTTTTTTTTTTTTTTTTTTCTGAAAAAAAGTGAAAATTATATATCTGAATACCACAGCAAGTATTGGGTGAGGGGGACTAGGTTTTAGGCTATGTACGCAACATTACCCCAATTATGAAATTATGATCCAGTCATACTGGATCAAGGGCAACTTTTTTTTTCTCTTGTGGTTCAAAAGGTATTAACACAAAGTGTTTGTCAAATGTAAAGACAGTAAAGTCAAATTCATACAAATATTTTACAGAACTGCTGACAGTTCGCTCAGTTACACTGTGAGGCAGTTTTAGCTAGTTGTATTTTCCAAGCCTCTTCTGTTTAACGTTTGTTATTTGTTAAATCATACCACAGCCCAAAAAGAATAATGTTTTCACCCAAACATATTCAAAAAAATCTTGATAAAATCTTTGGGAATGTTTGCAAATTTTGATATATTTTTCTACGATGAAGGAGTTTTTGTTATTTCAATTCTAAACCTTTAAATAACTGCAAATTAGATATTTATTGATAATAAATATATTATTAGGTAACTGCAAAGTAATATTTAAATATTAATTTGATTAAATGCAGAATAAAGGAATAGTTAACACAAAACATTTAAATTTAGTTTAGCCACGTACAGTAAACACTGTTGGCTAACTTTTAATCAAAGCTGCACAAACTGGAATTCAGCATCCCAGCATTGTTTTAGTCAAGCTTTACACCAAAGCTTTCCAGTGTAATTTAACTATTTCATTGTCTTTAATGTTTTTTCCTATTTATTATATTTCACTCTTTTATTAATAGATTGGAATGTGTTTACAGATTTCCAGATGTTGTTCCTGTACATATCACAGTTATCGTAAAGCTATATGAAGATCAATATTCATTATCTTCTGCTTAATACTCACAGGGTCGGGCCAGCCAGTGCCCACCCAGCAACTCTGGGCACAAGAGCAGGAACAACCCTTGACGGGGTGCCAATCCATCATAGGGCATACACACAGTTATGCACACAGTCATACTAAGTGCCACTTTAGTGACACCAATTAACATAACACGCATGTCTTTGGACTGTGGGAGGAAACGGGAGTACACAGATTAAACCCACGCAGACATGGGCAAAACATGCAGACTCAACACAGAAAAGACCCAGGGATTGAACCCGGGACCTTCTTACTGTGAGGCAGCGGTGCTACCCACCGAGTCACCATGCTGCCCTGAAGATCAATATAATTAACATCATTCAAGCTATGTGAAGATCAAACACATCTTAGCACTGAACAGTGGCAGCAATTGCATTTTAAAAAAGCTTGTTGACTTCTCATTTACTTCCCTATTCACCACAGGAAAAGTGGTGTTCAGAGTTGTGAAGAGTCTTTGTAAAAGCATATTGCACTTAGTCAAACGAATATAATAAGGTGTGATATTCTCCTTCTGAAGTGGCCAACTTTAATAGTACTGCTTGACTCACTGAGATGTTTCATTTTTCCATTTAAGGGGTTTCATTTTTCCATTTGTTCATTGTACCCATTCCATGTTCACACATTGGTCAGTAACTAGTTTTCTAAGTAATATCTTACAAACGTTCTATTAATGTTAAATATGTAATGCTTAAGATGAGCGCACCTGCTGTGAATTTCCAGGACCTACACATATCCCAAAGTCTTTCCTAATGAAGGAACTGTTGATGGAGTGGGAGATGTCATGAAATGATTTTCCGTAGTCTTCACTGTAATAAAAAGCAGAAATATGAGATGATTATGACATGCCTGGTAAGGTGGGAATAATGTATAAACAGTTCAGAGATTACCCTGTCACTCTGTGTCGACCCCGTGACATGTTTGTCGACTTGTGTATACATTAATGTACAGTAAGTGAGACTTATCAGCTGATTTTAACATTTGGGAGGAAATCAAACATGAACGTGTTAAAAATTGGTTATACACTGCTCAAAAATTACAGACAAAACAAACAATCAGAAACAGGCCTAATGAGGGTGACCTGATTGCCCGACATTCTGTAGAGGGCCCAGTGGCCTTTGCCGTAGAATTATATACAGCCGAATCCGGTCCACATCGGGATGCGATCGTTTTGGTCCTAATAACCGACTGGTCTGATTAAACGAACATGCCCTGTGTTACAAGATGGGACGTGCTATAAATTATGTAACATATTAAATGTTTATTAAACCTTTATTGTGTGATTTACATGTATAACCACTGTTGCTTACTAACTTTGTTCATTGAAAAATAAATTTGCAAACAAGTTTTTCGAAGCGATGTACAACACAATGTATAGATACTCAGCATGCAAAGCATAATACTGTAAAAAAACAAGTTCTTACTAAATTCCAGTCAATGTTTGAAGAACTTATCCAGTGTGATCTGACGCGTTCTCTTGACGGATAAACAAAATAAAGAAAGTGGTGGCCGTGTTCACCTCCTGCTGGTTTTGCTCTTGTCAACACAACTTTTCTGATTTCCTGACCTTAAATTCTCATAAACATAACATAAATTCCCGCCCATATATACCTCCTCTTTGCCTGACCTAAATACAGCAACATACTTCTGGGACATGTTTTAGTCCATTCAACGCCACCAGGTTGCACTTCAGACAGTCCAGGAGCTCAGTAATGCCCTGGTCCAGATCTGGGAGAAAATCTCCCAAGGTGTTGTGAGCGAATTCCGCCCACAGCAATTTATCGGCCCAGAATGACCTGCTCGGATTGCCCATTGGACTTAGGGTGATGGCCTGAGGTAAGGCTGGCCGTAGCCCCCATGGTGCGGCAGAAGGCCTGCCAGACACGGTTGTCAAACTGGCGACCCCAATCGGAGACCATATCCGTGGGAACCCCATGGAAGCGGACCACGTGCTGGAGAATAGCTTGGGCCGTCTCCAGAGCTGAGGGGAGTTTAGCCATGGGGATGAACGGGCAGCCTTGGAGAATCAATCCACTATTACCATCACCATGGTGTATCCCTTGAATCGGAGCAAGCCCGTGACAAAATCCATTGCCAAGTGGGACCAGGGGCTGTAAAAGACCCTGGGGATACCCCTGATCGCTCTTGTTGGTGGCACAGACTTGTTCACAACTTCACAAAGAGTTGGTGTCGCAGTAGAAGCTGGAGGACCCATCTCACATGTTTAATGTGGGCCGGGGTAGGGCTAAACGCCAAGGTCGTCAAGGTAGATGTAGGCATAGTGGTCCAACGCCTCCCGGGGCACCTCGTTAAGGTAGCATTGGAAGATGGCCATGGCTTTCATAAGACCGAAGGGCATGACCCGATACTCGTAGTGCCCACTGGGTGTGATAAAGGCCGTCTTCCACTCATCTTCCTTTCAAATGGGGATCACGTTGTACACATTTCGCAGGTTTAGTTTGGTAAAAAGGTATGCCCTCTGCAGAGACTAGAAGGGGCCAGCTATGGTAACTTGGGCCAGGTGTGCAGTGAGCCGCTTTATGGCTGCCTCATTGCGCCCAATAGCTTCGCCCTGAAGGCGGATAGCCTCAGGGACGTTGCAAGACTTCGCTGAGTCCATAGCTGGCCACGTCGTTCTGTTATGGAATGAATAGAGAACCCAAGGATAAGGGGACAGGGGATCACGCGACTTGTTTCAGGTGTTATTTTGTGTTTTTCATTCACACAGTTACACTGTCCCAGCTTTTCTGATTTGGGGTTGCATTATTTGAGTTCATATTTTGATAATACTGTAAACATTACATCACTACCACAAAATGCAAAATTCTTTTTAATATGCACTAACCTCCTATAAAGTCGAGTGGATCCACCTTCATAAAAGGAATCTAGTGGAGCGCTGACTGTGGACAATACTAGAATTACCTGACAGGGGACAGAGGGCAGAATATAAATGGATATTATGAAATCAAATATTGTACGACTAAATGCTTTAACCCTTAAGCTACGCTCTGTATCTATCCATGTCTTTGTGTGAGTGAGTGAGTGAGTGAGTTAGTAAGTGAGTGAGTAAGTGAGTGAGTAAGTGAGTGAGTGAATGTGAGTGAGTGAATGTGGGTTAGTGAGTAAGTGAGTGAGTAAGTGAGTGAATGACTAAAGTGTGTGTATAGGATTTAGTGCTTCCCTGTGGTTGGGCTTATTGGAAACTTAGTCATGCAACACTTGTTTCATTGTGGTCTCTTTTAACAAGTTTATGCTTATATACAGATAACTCTATACTCTATATGTTCATCCTATTATATAATTTGGATCTGAAAAATCTGTCAAATCACCACAAGTAACTGTTAGGACAAAGGTGAGTAACGGAACCTAACTAAAACACAATTGCAATAAAAAAGTCTGAAAGGATATAATTCAAAATAACAGTATACATAACTTATCTAATTAGCTGAAAAAAGTGAGTGACTTACTCCGATCCCATCTCCTACCCATGTAAGAGTAAAACTGGAGCCATCATCTCCGTGAAACCCTGTCTGTAACAGAAATGAAATCAGATGAGTTTCATGGTCATACAAATGTATATACACACAGTGTACACATATATACAGTGTATGTTTCTGAAAGTTAGTAAGAATTTCAACTCAGCATAAACATTAAGCCACCACAATTATCAAGGTATTATTCATGATCTGGAAATCATGAAGGTCATCATAAATCACACACAGTTATAGAAATGCTTCATGAATTGAGTGGTATATAATTACTTAACACACAATAATTATATCTATATTTCTATATAACACATATACAATTGATACATTCCACATTTATTCCAAATTATCTTGCATGTGCTTGATGGTCTCATGGTCAGGAAATCCAGCCGAGTTTTACTTTAAAGACAGCAAACCATTATTCATGGACTTTGTTTTAAGAAGGTATAAAGTTGATGAACTGACTTGGTAGGGCGAAAGTGGAACGCTATGAATGTATCATAATAAGAATCACAGGGGTGCTTAGTATAACCCATTCCACTGTCACTGTTTGTCTATGGAGAATCCACCCAGTGAAATCCATAGTAGAACTGTGAAATAATTTATGGTTCGTTCATAATAAACCAAGTTTAAAGCTGTACTATACGTTTTGACAGTGGAACAACGAAGTGGCCAAATTACTCTCAAAAATTCATAGTATTACTGTTGTGTTTATGGTCAAACTGTGAAAAATTTCACAGTACGTTTTTCCCTGGGCATGTCTGTATGCTTGATGTCAGGAATCTGCTAGCTGTGACGGTGGCTGGAATTATGTTGTTCACAAATTAGATGGACTGTCCGTATACTTTGGACCATGTGCTGTAGCTAATTCATTCTACACATCTAGGTATCTACCAGATCTAAACACGAAGCATTTATTATTATTATTAATAATAATAATAATAATAATAATAATAATAATAATAATAATAATACACTGAGCATTGAGCTAGACAAGCATTAAACATTAAATATAAATATTAAGTACAACTGACACTAATACAAAAAAAAATCTAAAATACATGACAGTAACGTGCGACATCCCATAATGATGAATATATTAGCGAATAATGAATAAAGGATTTTTTTCCTGACCTCGTAAGTGTTGCGCTCTAGAACCGTGCGCTCAGCTGGACTCAGGGGAGTTTTACAAGCCATGAAGTTAGCCCTGGTGGACCAGGCTTGGCGTTTAGACCGAGAGCTGCTGTTCTGCTCATCTGAAAGCGACCTTAAGAAAGACACTGTTCTCGAGCTGCGCTTTCCAGACGATACACCTGCGTCCCCAAAGACCAGCAAACACACAACAGCCAACACTGTCAGTCCCCAGATCATAACTGGTTCGATCCAAATATACAGCACAGAGGAGACTGACGTGCAACCCTGATGAGATGACATGTGCCGTAATCAGTCAGATCACTTTCACAATGACATGGGTTGTCAAGGGGAGGAGAAACTGCATAACTGGCGTACTACAGCGAAACTTCCACTAGAAGCTTTTCCTAAGCGTGTACATCACATAATAATAATAATAATAATAATAATAATAATAATAATAATAATAATAATAATAATAATAATAAAATACCTGAGTGTACACACAGTGTACAGAGATATGCACTAATCAAAAATATAAGGGCTGAGCTGACAAAAAAGATTCCCTTCCAAAAATGGGCTTAGAAATTGCTTCTGAATGAGATGCACAAACGCCTGGGAGTCCCCTAACACTGCAAATGACTTCAGGCTGATAGGCGAAGAGCTATAGTCACAAATAGTGTATCACATTTATACAGTTCATGTCATCACGAGTCTAGTGTGGCAAAATGTAACATCAAACACAAACAAGAAAAAACCAAGACAACACTTCACAACATCTCCAGCTAGGCTATATTAAGTGGAACGCACTTAATGTTCAAGTGGGACACTGTATTGCCTCAAAACACCTTACAGAGGTAAGTTTTTGATATTTTAAAAACCTAAACACTTCACGTTGCTTTAAGAGTAACTAATATGTTCATTGTTTAATGAGTGTGTAACAGTGCACTGCAAAATAAAAGCTACTGCATACAGAGCCACAGTAATTTGCTTTAAGACAACCAGACTAAAGAGTAGGAGCACTAATAAGAACTAATAGAAAAAAAGCCATGATGATTTAGTAAAGACAGAAAGAACAAACCACAAGACAAAAAAAAAATCAATTTAAGACCACACTAAAGTAAAGCTGCAAACCCTAATAATAGTATTTACACTCTGTAAGAAAAAGAAAACTGACCAATAATTTTTAGTTATACCAAAAACAGCTGGGTTTGTTAATTGAGTTTATCTCATACTTACATTAACAAAACTGAGTGATGTGCCATAATGACACAAGGACAAAGCTCATACAACATTTAGACAAAAGACACATTTTCGGCAAATTGAATTAATCAGCTTAAATAACTAAATATTTTTGTATTTCAAGAAATGCAATATAGTAGTTTTGTCAATTCTATACAATTTATTTCAGAAATGTACTTAATTCTTTATGCCACTGTTATAGACCAGGTTTCCTTCTCTTTTTTTCCATGCACCTTTTCATGCGCTTTCAGGTGCATTTTCCTTTTTTGTTGTTTATTTATATGTATATATATTTCTGTCATGTTTATCATCTTCTGCCTGACTGTTGTTGTACTATTTATACTTTAGGCTATGGTATGTAGGCAAATATCCTCACACAAAGATAAACTTCTCATCAAATATTTACTGCTGGTTAACCATTGTGACAAAAATGTATAAACATAATACTAGTGTACTTGAACTATATGCACAATAATTACAATATACTTTTTCTTCTTTTACTTACATTGTTAGCTATTCAACTAGCATTTCAGTAAAATGTGAAAAAGCTTTATATGGTTGTGCTAATTTTGTACTGGTTATGAACTCATGTTTTACTTGAAATCGTCAATAGTTAAACCTGAGTACACCAAGAAGTTGTAGCATAAAGATAACAATAATATTTAAAAAAATATAGATTTTGCCACACTCAGATTAGGATTTCTGATAGTTTATAATATTTTAATTGTATCAACTGACAAACTCTTGTTGTGATCATGTTTTCTTTCAACTAACTGTTAAGGTCTGCTTTTTGATCTGTGCATGTTTGCTGTTTGTACATCAAATTGTGACAAATGATGTGCTGCACAAACAGACTTGAGAAAAACCATGAGAATGTGGGCTGGACCACACTGCATTCATGTATGGTTGTAGATGTGTATCGTTTACACAAACTACAAGGCTGTTTTTTCTGCCCACATTCAAAGTGTTCATTTATTTTTAGTCCAAACTACTTTCATGGTGTTTAACATAAGTTTGTTCTTTTACTGAACACATTAACTAACTATTCATAGTCCAGGCTAAAATATGTATGTAGACTTCTGAGCTAACATAATATACATATACCTGGCCGTCTCATTAATAACACAATTTCTGTTTTCCAAGGAAAGATTCTTCTCATGTAAACTACTGGTTCGTTTCACTTTTTTCTGCAGTGCCCCCTGGTGTAGACGGGAATATTTTCGCGCACCTCGCAACTATGTACTTTGCCTCTTAAGTCCACTAGAATTCCTATTTCTATTTAAAAATTCATACAAAACTGCAACCTCTGGTGACGAATAAAATCATTTCTGGTCTCATTCCTGAAATGACATGCCTTATTCATTTGCCGTGTCCTTCTGCAATAACTCTGCAACCCCACCCCTCACTTTGAGAACCACTGATGTAAACTGAACTGATCAACACAAATTTCAGAAGCTACATAATATTATTAAGTACTAGTTTTTATCATTTCAGAATAAGACCAAATATTATTATAGCTGGGTGGTGGGAGAGTTGTTTGGAATTGTTTTGCTGCCTATTCTCCAAGCAAGATAATCTGATAAATTTCACCTGGAACTGAATAATGCAACAACACACTTAGTAAAGCCACAAGTATGTACACAGATTGGTAATAACATTAAACCCACATGCATAATATCGTGCAAGTCCCTCTCTTGTTTCTCAGGCTCTGCCCCATAGAGCATTGACTCCACAAGACTTTTGAAGGTGTCCCGTGTTATTTTCCAATAATGCATTAACTTTAGAAACTTAATTTAACTAAAGAAACTTTATATCATTTAAGGTGTAAGGTGGGACATGCCACACCGGTTGGACTTACTTGTCTAGTCTTTGGACAGATACTTTATCAAACTGAGCTCTGGGGAATATGAAGGACAAGTCACTACCTTTAACTCTGTCATGTTCCTCTAACCATTCCTCAGCAATTTTGGATGGCTTATCCTACTGAAAGAGGCCATTGCCATGTTGGGGTGTGTTTGTTCTTTCTCCAATGTTTTATGTAGGCGGTACGTGTCAAAGTAGCATTCCTGAGCATGCCACAGCCCAGTGCTTCCCAGTGGAACATTGTCCAGAGCAATGCACTGTCTATTTTATTCACTTTACTTCCATTAACATCACCAGTCATAAAGGACGTTCTGTTAATTAGTAAATAGTGTTTACATACCTTATTGTCTGGACTCTGTTGATGTGTTCAAAGAACTGAAAAGTACCGTTTTGTGTTATTTTGCGTGTGTATTATTGTGACTTAAAATAATTAGCATCAACCACAATTTGTTGAGTGATCAAAACAGAAATCCATAAAATTCCAAAGGCTTTCTGTATTTCACAGCTGCAGTGATATAGAAGAGTTGCATTAAAATGCACTCTGACTGTCATACAGTATATAAAAAAATGACAGTGTAAAATATTACATATAAACAATGCATTCCGAATAAACGCTTTCCTGAAAAACAGCAATACCCGGTGTGTTTTAGGAATACAAAATACAGTACAGCAGAAGTCATGCAGTAAATGTGGACCCACATTTGATTAGTTTTTGGCACGACAAAAATGGCTTTAGGGTGATGGGTCAGTCGTCTGGCAGACTCTCCTGTGGTGGTAATAGTCTTTGCCTTTCTTTTTCTTTATCCCGATCCAGCGGTGGTGTCAGTTCTTGCAGTTGCTGCTGCTGACTGTTCTCCAGCTCTTCCAGTCTCCTACGCAACACTGATAACTCTCTCTGGTGCTGCTCATCCTGGGAGGAAAAAAAAAACCTAATTAGGTCCAAAAGCAGAAAAGGCATTTTCTTGATGGTAAATTCTCATGATATTCCTTTCACCTGCATATTTGTGAAGTTGCATTCAGGGCCTGCAATGAGCAAAGAAGAAGGTAGTGGTGTAGAGGTCATGTGGTGGCCCAGCAGCAGTTGGCGGAACTCATTGTGCCTTTTCTGCAGCTCCTTTAGACGCCTGCTAAGCTGTGCATGCTCCTCGGCATACATGGGATTTCTGATGTGTACACCAACAAAAATTGAGCATTTAAACAGCTACTGACTGCATCTTATATGAATGCACAATTGAACATTGCACCCACTTCTCTGCTTATTAATGTAAAATCTAATTGTAAGGAGTTTAATAGATAACATATATTCAATACAGTAGGCCACACTGAACATGTTTTAAAAAAATGTCTCCGACCATGGCATGTCCTCTCATTTCCCAGTGCTCATCGCTCCCACTCCTTACGTTACGTACTGCTGAGTGCAGGGGAGCGCATAGTGTACATTAAACATTTTTTTTAAAAAAAGGACTGTCACCGCTGCTAGAATTTGGCAAAATTACATCACCACAGCTTTTCATTTCTAGGTTTCCTAGTACTCATTACACACGCCATGCAACTCTCTCCAACAAGCACTGCCAACTTCCGCCAAGTACAGGAGGTTACTGTGTGTACTGCCTATACTACGTATCGCTTGCCCAGGAAATTTCTGACTCGGTTACAATTTGGTTTTCGATTAATATGTAATTATCTATATTATCAGATTACAAAGGCTAAGACAAACTATTCTAATTTGAGCCATCGTAAAACAGGGAGTACCTGTAGTCCTCCCATTAACATGACCTAACTATCTTCTTGTGTTGGTAAATCTGAATTTACATAGAAAAAAAAGGTGCTCAGGACACATTTACGCCAGCATCACAAAGTGTCAGTGTATGCTGTGATCCATTATTTGGGTGCTGGAGTGGGACACCAAAATTTTTTTAGTTAAAGTTGGGTGCATAAATAGCAACAACATCAAAAACTGACAGCCCCCTGGTAAAGACATTAAAAAGGCATTAAAAGTGTCACTGCAGGGGAAAAGCTCTCTCATACTGGGCCCCCCCAGCTGTGGAATAAACTTTCCACTTTAGTTAGAAATTCTGACACTCTCCAAATTTTTAATTAAAGGTTAAAAACATTCTTATTTATTCAGCTTTTAGTTAGATTTAAACTATGACGCATGGTTCAGGTTGGCTCTTGCCGCTTGGCTGTGTTACCTTCTGGTTCTCTTCCTTTAGCCATGCTGCTATAGTTAGTGCTGCTGGAGTTTTCATGCTGCACAAGGCATCAGTAAAGGATAAAAGACTCCTAACCCATCAATAACTACATTTTCTCTTTTCTCTCAGAGCTGATGTTCCCGTACCACACGCTTAGATGTTCTTCCAGCTCAGCATCACTCTACTGGTCTCCATCAACAGAAACCAGTCCCACCAGAGTGCAGTAGCTCCCTCCATCGTTTGGACATTAGGAGAGGATGTGCTTCTAAGGACCTAATTTAATATTGTATTCTTTATTTGTTATTGATTTAAATTATTTACTTAATTCTGCTATAATTTAATATACTTTTATGTATTTATTTATTTAACATCTAGGCCGCCCATGGAGGATGGGTCCCCTGTTGGTCCTCCCAAGGTTTCTTCCTACTATTTTCAGTGAGTTTTTCCTTTCCACTGTCGCCCTAGGCTTGCTCAACTTGGGATTGGCCTTTTAAGATAATAATATAATATTGTAAAGCTGCTTTGAGACAATGTTCCATTGTAAAAAGTGCTATATAAATAAAATTGAATTTGAAAGAGACATACTTTTTGGTCAAGCGAGTCTCCATTTCCAGCTGTTCGATCTTGGCTTCCAGCAGGTGAATTGTATCTTGAAGTTTTTTCTCTTTAGCCTCAGTTATGTTCTTTCTCTAGAGAAATAAATATAACAAGCAAACACAAAAAATGTAATCATATTTAATAAATTCATATTTAAATCAGCTAAACAACAGACTTCAAACAAACATTCTGCATGAGGTGATGTTTAGAGCCACGTCAAAAAATACACACACTGCAGAAGTCTTAGGACACACTTAGATTATATATATACACACCATTATTTTATCACAGGTATAAACACTATATACACTCAGCTATAAAAAATAAGGCCTCTTGATAAAAATGTCAAAACTCAGCAGTTACGTTGCAGACAATGATCAATGATTTCTCACCAAGAGGTACACTGCCCAAAAGTAGTATTTGGAAGTCTTTTTATTGAGCAGGGGAGACAGCAGGGCAAGACCCAGTGTCTAATGTGATCCCATCTGTAATCATTTACATCTTTTTACATCTGCAGCATGCTTTTGAGTTTTGCAGCAATCCAACATTTCTATCTGGGTGCTTTATTTATTTATTTGTATTAATAATTAATTAATTTCCCAGGTAATTAGAAATAGAAAATATAGATAAAATATAAATACATAAATAAAATGTAAGAATTATATAGCAATTAGCAATAGCAGCAACTGGCAGCAATGCGACACTTCTACATTCTGAATAAGCTTGATCAGGAATGGACTTTTTGGAAGGCTAGCAGAAAAGTAACTGCTTTATCAGAAGAGGAACAGAGTGAAAATCTAAGATATTCTAAAGTTACAGTTAAGCCTGGAAATAATTACTCATCAACAATATTTCATATTTGGTAAAGAAAAAAAAAAACGATTTTTGCACAGTGCTGTTTATCAGTTCCATACATTTTAGGAAAAAGAATGAAAGATTGAATGACCTTTTTCTGAGCAAGTGCTGCCCTCTGCAGGCGCTCCTTGGCTTGGCTGTACTTATCCTGAAGCTCTGTTACTTTTTCTTGGAGTTTGTGTTTCTCCTGCAAGAATTCCACATGCCTATCTTCCACCAGCCTATATAAAAGAAAATGACATCTGTTTGTGCACTGATTAAATTAACACTATGTTTGAGAGAGGCAAAATGAAGTTATTTTAGTTTATATTAGTTTAAATAACGACCACATAACAAAACCTTCGGATTGAGGAACTCCAAAATGTCTTACTGAACAGAGTGCATTCAAATCAACATCACAGTCCTAAAAAAACGACTTGACAGAAATTACATGTATTCTAAATCAATAAACTTTCAATATCCATTATTTTTTTCCTACTGATGAGCCCAATGATCTTTTATAATGCCACTCTCCAAACGTCTGTCATCAGAATTGTGTGCACCTGGCTACAACATTCAGAAAAACATTTGGCATTACAGATCAATTGCACATTGACAGAATGGTAGTTCTTCTTATTTATATATGCAAATGCATCATTGTGCCTTGATGTGAATGTGTGTACAGTCAACAGTACGAGTGCCATTTGAGAAGTAATTATGCCACTAAACTTGTGTGACTTCCTTGTAAATGAAATTTTAGCGAGGCCATAGAGGGATTGTGCCGTCTAAATCTCCTGGGATTTTGTGGCTGACTGAGATCTGAGAAATCCTGATCTATCAGCAATCTCCCTCTGGAACGTTCCAGCAACCACAAACCCAAATCAGCTTTATTCTACTAATATAATAAAATCTCTAAAGGTGCATTCCTGTAACAACGCAAGATCAGTCATTTCCACTGGAGAGCATTACACACCCCACACCCTATTCTAGTGAAACTATCCACATTAATATCTTATTCTCCGTAACAAAACAATTCAGCAAACAACTGCCCCGAACTGACTTACTGAACGTTTCTCTTAAATGTCAGGCTGCATTTTTAAACAGAGTGCTTGTTGAGTTTACTTTACATGTATGTCTTTAGTCGGTATTAAATGTAATTGAGTATTCATATCTAATGACAAGTCAGTACATACTAACACTTTGGGTCTACGAATACTTTCATGAATGCAGCCATTTCCGAAGTGTCTTATGAACTATTTACATCTAAACTTGCTCTCCTCATGTTTCATAAATGAGCGCTGCTGAATCTCTGTTTCATCTGGCTGATCTTCCATTTTGTTCTACTGCAATGCATTTTTGGCCTCTTTTAAACAAAGTATCTGGTCTACCATCCTCTCAAGCGTTTACGGCTTTCCTCTAGACAGGGTCATACATGTGCATTTGGTGGCATCAGGGAGGCTGCATAGATAGTAGCGTTCCATACGTTTTCAGTAGTATCTCTGATGCGTTTAAGTATTATTTGTACATGACTTACACGTTTTCTTGCATACACTTTATATTTACGTTCTAGTAGCGTAGGAAAGCCAAAATGACTGTGGTAATGTTTGATCAATGTCCATTTTAACAATGCATTCATTAAGTGGAACATGTAGTATGGAGCCTTAACCACCGGGACACCAAAAGCTCTTTCACTTTTGGTTTAGAATTCCTTTCAGAGGGAATAAATACATTTTGTATTATGTAGTCTTGGATAGATTTAAAATACCTCTCAGATTCTTGCTGGTTCCTCTCCATTTGTGTGCGAGTGCTCCGTAGCTCCTCTCTCACTCTTTCCAGACTCTCCCTCAGCCTTCCATTGGCATCCATCAGCTAACTCTCCGAATGAGACAGGGTTCCTATCTGCAAATTTAGTTCTGAATTTTGCTGATAGAATAAAAAGGGAAACATACACCGTCAGTAATGTAGTCAGATATAATAATATAGAAATGGCCAACTTCTTTGTGATGTAATTTAGAGAGGTTATGCATTGGTTCTGTAGATACTCGTCTCAGCTCTTTATTCTCCGCCTTCTGTCTTGCCAACTCTTCCAACTGCAGGTCCTGCTGCTGCAGTTTAGCTCTGAAACACAAAAGGCACAAACTACTATACAAACATTTTTCAGTGCTCTTTCGAGGCATCTTTGCTGTCTTAGAGTTTGCTTATGATCATCAAATGTCCCTAAAATAAAATTAAAAATATCAAATTGGGAATAAAAATTACTTAATATTCTGCAGCTCTTTGTGGGTAACCTCTTCTGCCAGCTGAGCAGCACAGAGACGATCCGCAAGCTCTTCCATCTTGGAATTTCCTGTTGCTTCCTGCAAAGCCTTCTCCTGATTCAGCTCAAAGAGACGATTTTCTAGTTCTAGCCTGTACACATTATACATTTTCAAAAGGTAAAAATGATAAAATGACTTTCAACTGTAATGTAAAATTCATAAGGCGCAACATAGAACAACCATTGCTTTAATATTAGTTTAAAGATCAAGTGATCTTAAATGTAGAAGTGTAATGATACACTCTTTTCACAATTTAATTCACGACACAAACAAGTTCACAATTATCGACTTGACATTTGATAAAAGACAATGCCAGTTTATTTATGAAGTGTTTGTTTGTTTATTTAACTTTTTATTTAACTTCAAAATTACACCAAGACAAGTCATATACACTCCGTTTGGGCCAACCTACTGTATTCAAATAACCCAATGCATATCTTTGGACTGGGAGATATGGGCACACAGACACAGTGAGAATAAGCAGAATCCACACGCTCCACCCTGGGATCGAACCCAGGACCTTCTTGCAGTGAGGCGACAGTGCACAGTGTTATTTAGAGTGTAACCATTTAGTCTTTAACAGACTTCTATTTTATGCCCGTTTTGCCCCATGATGGATCAGCAAACAGGGGGTTAGCGTTATAGCTTTACGCCTCAAAATTGTGTATGAGCCCCAGTATGACAAGTAGTCTAGAAAAGGCCCTGCTCACAGAGTGTGTTAGCGAGTATAATTTTGGAGTTCAAAAACACTATTGCCCTAAATGGTTTATAAACGGGAACGATTAATCCAACTCAGTGATGAATATTGTCCTGCTTTTTGCGTCACAATGCACTGCCCCGATGCATGATCTCCTAATGAATGTTAGAAGGCAGGTAGGATGCCTCTTATTTGTCATTTTTGCATTAAATAACACTTAGGTGGAGGTAGAGACTGGAAAAAAAGACAAAAATCTTACTTCTCCTCTTGAATGGCAGCCATTTTTTGCATTTCTTCTTCTCTAGCACCCTGAACCCTTCGCGCCATATCCTGTTCTTTCTCCGAAAGCAGCTCTTTAGTCCTTTCCATCGACATCTTCAAAACATCAAGATCAGACTGCAGGCCTGTTAGAGGTGATGATACAGTGTGGGCGAGTAATCAAACTATCAGGCGTGCATAAGATCAGAGGCTAGTATATTCAGTATATTTAACTGCTCAAGAGAGCAGGAATAGTTAAAACAGTAGATGAAAGCAATTTCGAAGCATACTGTCCACTTGAGTTTGAAGTATGTCTCGTTCCCGTTCCACTTCTCCTCTAGCTTTCAAATACTCCAGCTTCACATTAGTCAGCTCCAACTTGTGGGCATGCCTTATTTCTTCAATCTATTTTGTAATTTTATGGTTAAATGTTTAACATAGTATTTCACACAATAAGAAGATAAACTAAAATAAGGATTTTAGTCTAATAGATTTGCAGCTCACCTGATTGTTGAGTGTACCGATTTCCCTCTCAGCCTTGTGCAGTTTGCCAGTGAACACAGTGTTCTGCTCCTGGCTCAAGCGCAGCTCTTTCTCTACTCGGTCTAGATGTGAGCGCAGAGACTGCTTTTCTGACTGCATTAAACCAAACACCTCCATCAGTAACATGCACTCAAGTTTTAAAAAATATTATTACTGTAATGATTTTCCTTATTTTAAAAGCAACAGCCCCAAGCCAATTACTCCCATCCGCAGTTTTGTGGGTCAGTATGGACCTACGTTCAATCATACATGCATCACCTTTAGGGCAAGACTTGATTCAAAACTGAATTATAGGTATGCATCATTTAACGTCTATCCAATCAATGTATCCAATCAAATTCACTTTAACAGCCATGGTCTTTATAATAATAGGAAGCATAAGTCTCTTATATAAAATTGTATTCACATCTGAATGAAAGAAAAGTAATAGTGGAAATTCCAAGTACGAACACTTCTTTCCTACAAAATCAGACATTACACAGCCTGTTCGAAATTGTATTTTGCCCCCAATTCGAATAATAATTCAGACTTTTTGACTCTTCCATTAATCACTACATAGACTGTTCTATGTAGAATACTTTCACTCACACGATTTCAGTCACATCCTCAGTGTTGCAACCGAGGCTAGTTTATGGTTAGCATTTGTTAACCTAATCTAATCATGGCCTCTAATAAAGGTAGAGAGTCGGAGCCGTTTACTCCTTTTAGAGGAAGACTTTCTTTCCAAAACCTAACCTCTCCATCCGCCCTGCTCTCTTTTTACCCAATATCACACACACCTCTATTATAAGCAGAGTATCAAAATGATTTTGTGACTCTGGTAATGTCTGGTCAACTTCTGTTTCAGTTAACATCCTGTTTGACAGAAGTATACCTATACATGCATGTTAAGTGCACCGATAAAAATTCAGATACGATTATACAAAGCCCTTAAAACAGCAATCACCTCCAAGGCCTTGAGTGCAGCCTGGGATTCAGCTAGCTGGCGGAGCTGTATGCGCTGAGTGCTTTCAGCCTGCGCTCCTGTGCTGTCCTTTTGGGCACGAAGTTCAGCCACTTCAGCCTCAAGACCACGGAGTCGCTGATGCAGCTGTGTCTTTTCCCTCAGCAGTGCTTCCACACGCTTTCCATCCCGTGCAGGGTCCCCATTTTGCAGCTGAGTACACAGCTCCTCCTTCTCCCTCTCCAAACGGGTCAGCTGAACATAACATGAAAGATACATCATCAACATGGAACAAAAGTACAATTCAATCACGGTTCCTCTAATTTGGATGACCAAAGATAAATGGTTTATGGATTACAACAACGTGAATAAGCCAATAGTCTACACGCTATAGACAATGCACACGAGGTATGCGTTTACAAAAAAAACATACATCTGCAGTGTAACGTATCTTCCTTTCCTCCAAAATGCGTTCATGCTCGACTTGTTGGTGATCATACTTTGATTCTAGAATGGTGATTTCATAGCGCAGCTTGTTGTATTCAGACCTGTACTTCTCAGCTTCCTATGTGTTAGAGAAAACACAGATGAATGATAACAAGCTTAACAATCTGACTTCTCATGTTTTACTGTACATTTACCAGCTGTGTATAAAAGCAATACACAATATGAGTGTTTTCACATACAGTTTGTTTTAAATGAATCGAAGTCCCTTTAACAGAACATGAAAGTGAAGCAACAGCAACTGACATCAGTTCTATTTTTATTTACATTACATTTGGCAGACGCTTTAGTCCAAAGCGACTTACAATAGTTAGGTACAAAAATAATAATAATAATAAGTTAAAGGTAAAAACATGTTAGATAGGGCCTTAAGGAGGTCACACTGTGTTCACACTGTAAGTTCTTATGCTGGTCCTCTTTCGCACTGATGAGATCTTAAACCAAACCACTTTTGTTCACACCTCAGCTCCCTTGTGACACTAAATCATGTGTATTCATATTGCTGTTTTAAAGCAAATGCGAAGACAGAACATATGATGGTAAATCCCAAAATGGGGGTGGGTGAATAAACAAAATAAAAATACAAAAATTAAGCAGAGATGAGCACTGAGGAGTAAAAAAAAATCATTCGCATATCGAAACATGTAACGTTTATGAATACAGTGTATAAATAAATCCAGATCAGAACAGAATATAATAGAGCAGATTATCTTCTCATAATAAAAAAAATAAAAGTGTGGTTTAAATTAAAGACTCAAACAATGCAGAACTCGAGCAGAAGTGTTTAAAATGAAGAATGTGTGGGATAACAGAGATAAGCGATTGGCAGAATGCATAACTCATTTATGCTTTTTTGAACCTAGACCATCTCCTGAGACGGTCTAAGTTCAGAGGGCCTATTTAGAGGGGTCCAAGTTAGTTTGATGTGTATACATATACAAAAGAAAACTGGACTTAGCAGTCGGAGTCCACGTTACATGCTGAAAAAGTGAGAAAATATAAGCATACTTGTATATCTGATGTTATATTGACTAAAGTGCATCAGGCATATAGTTCTGATATAAATGGTAACAATTGCGTCATCTTAATAACGCTAAATCGGTCTTACCTCATCGAGCTTACTGAAGTGTTCTCTTATGGGGGCTTCCATCTCTTGCTGCACCTGGGCTTTTAACAGTTCCAGTCTTTGAGGGGTCAAAGACTACCACACACAAAAGTGCACAGTAAATATTTGTAACAGTCCATTCAATATGTGGATTTTAAACATATTGTACACATTCTTGTTAAGCTCATGTTTAAAAAAAAAGATTTGGATATGTGTAAAAATTATTCCATTTAGCTTTTTTTCAAATGTATTAATATACAC
The DNA here is from genome assembly GCA_036873895.1 of Parotocinclus cabessadecuia. Taxonomy (NCBI): domain Eukaryota; kingdom Metazoa; phylum Chordata; class Actinopteri; order Siluriformes; family Loricariidae; genus Parotocinclus; species Parotocinclus cabessadecuia. Next base: position 474 of record JAYJMA010107106.1, on the reverse strand, counting down.
AGAATAATCCAACATTATCAGAATCAGAAATACTTTATTGATCACAGAGGGCAATTTCACTTGTTACAGTTGCGCCCCCTTATACAAAGAATACACACTATAATGATTTAAAATACAGATTAATTTACATAAAAGAAATTTACAATATTTACAATGGGTTACAATAAAATAAAAAAATAATAAAGGCAGTGGTTGTGATAATAAATATGGAATACTGAATAAAGCAGTTCAAAATTATTATTGCACCTATGACTTATTGCACATATAGTAACTTCCACAGATGAACCATAGTGTCACCCATTAAAGGAGGAGTTATAGGGTTTGATGGCCACAGGCAGGAATGATCTCCTGTGGGGCTCAGTGGTGAGTCTTGCACTAAATGTGCTCCTGTGTCTCATAAACCTGTTGTGGGTGGGAGACATTGTTGATAATGGCATGCAGCTTAGACAGCATCCTCCTATCCAACAGTGCCGT